>JACEGR010007221.1:0-51789 GCA_014170235.1 Listronotus bonariensis | reverse complement strand
GGTATGATTAAAAATGAAGTAGGTACTATATTTAAAAGCATCTACTTTGATTTTTTCCTGTTTAGGCTTTTAAAAAATAGCGTAGTATTTACTTCGACTTGGAGTAGGTACTTTTATTACAAGTAAATACTACGAAATTAATGCTTATACTTCTAGTAAAAGCAACTACCTAATTTTTATTTATACGACCCATTATATTATTTTGTAATCTTTTATGGTATTATTAATTAACTTTATAAATAAAAAAATCTGTATAGAAAATAATATTTTATTGTTAGTTAAAAAAAGTCCGAAAAGAGAAAAATTTATTTTTCCCTTTGTGTTATTTTTAACTTATTTTTTTGTAAAGTTTCTAAAACCACAAAAGGCAAATCCAACAAGTTTTTTAATTTATTTGTACGAAAAGTTTTTGAACTATTAATGATACTACCAAAATATTTACTGTAAGTCGTTTGTTAATTTATAAAAAGTTTTTAATAAACTGTTTGGTTTTTATTCTGGAGTTGCGAATAACGTTTTAAAAACTTTAAAA
The DNA here is from genome assembly GCA_014170235.1 of Listronotus bonariensis. Taxonomy (NCBI): domain Eukaryota; kingdom Metazoa; phylum Arthropoda; class Insecta; order Coleoptera; family Curculionidae; genus Listronotus; species Listronotus bonariensis. The sequence continues at coordinate 51,257 of JACEGR010007221.1, read as the reverse complement.
AATGGTGCATTAAGTTAGGAATTTTTAAAGTTTTTATAAGCTTAAATTTCTATAAGCTTAAAAATATTTACTTTTTTGTCAAACATTAGTCTGGATTTATCCTTAGCAATAATTTTTTTACCTTATGCGTATAGGTTACTCTGAATATTTATAAAGTTAATTTTTAGTTTAATCCCTAGTTTCTGACTTGTTTATTAAAACATAATGTTTTAAAAGTTGTACTAAAATGGTACCAAAAAAGCAAGTGCTTTTGTATAGTTAATAATAACACTAATAAATCAAAAATACTAAAATTGCATTTGTAAAACATAATAGGCTTAAAATTTTATTTCTATACAATTTATTAAAAATATGTATACAACATATCTATAAATGGTATTAAATAATTTATGAGGCTTAACTACAAATTGTTATTGTTTTTAGATTTCTTTTCATTTAGTAAAAAAAAATATATTATATACCTTTTTGCGACAGTAAACAAGGGCATAAAATTTAAATCTTTTAATATATTTTATGATTGCTTCAATTTTATATTTTAACCTAAACCAAAATTGCATTTTTTTAAATCTCATAAACTTATATTCATAATTCTTTTTAATGCAGTTTTTAGATAATAGTAACAATATAAGAAAAACTTAAATTAAAAAACAAATCAGTGTCTTTGCAAGTAAAAACTTCGCTTTAATGCTCTAGCAGTATGACGAATAAATACAAAAAGTTAAAAATTTAGCTGGCGATGCAAGCTTTTAATTAGCAATTAAAGTATCTAAACCACTTAAAACCAAATTTGATAAACTTATTCATAAAAAAATGGCAATTTTAACAGATTGTGTAGATTGCTCGGGTCTGGGCTTACTAGAATATCAAAAGTTACTAACCAAACCAAATTAAATTTAATAAATTAATTGGTTACAATAGGGTCTTTAAAGTTAAATATTTGTATAGGTTATTAAATAGTTAAACTGGATTTTTTAAATCTCTAAATAAATATTATTTCAAAATTATAAACGTTGGTCCAACCAGAATGCACGATGTAAATTGTAAATAAAATAAAAGGGTTTTTAAAAATTCTCCTAATATTTGTTTTTATGAAAGATGTATAACAATTATGTGTTTTTACAAAAAATGTATAACAATTATGTGTAAAACAAAATATAGGCCAAATGCTCGCCACGGCTTCGGTGGCATACCTTAATCCGACGGTTCATATTTTCAATGACTCTGAAACATATTAAGTTTTAATATAGTTATAGTTCAAAATTATCTTATTCTTTGTTAGTTTATTATTGGGCAAGTTTGAGTCCAAGGGTGAGTGTGAAAAAGTGATGCATCCAAAAAAGTGACGGTTTATGGGCTGCCATCATCATCACATCTTCGAAAACGAGGTGAGCCAAGAAGTTACCGCGTGATTTTTGTGACCAGAAATTAAAATATGGATATGAACGATATGTGGTTTTAACAGGATGGTACCTTTTTGCCACACGACCAATAAAACCATGGTTTTTTACTCGAGAAATTCAATAGCCGTATAATCTCATGTCATGGCGATGCTAATTTGCCACCGTGTGTTTTGACACCTTTAAACTTATTTCTTTGTGAATATTTAAAAGAAAAAGGGTACGTTAATAAGCCCAAAAACTTCAAAACTAAAAGGATTAGATAATTCGGCACATTAAGGACATTGAACCTCAATTATGTTTCAGAGTCAAAGCCGTGGCGAGCATTTGGCAAATATTTTGTTTTACACATAACTGTCATAGATCCCTATATCATATTAAAAAAATATATAAATTTTTTCTTACCCAGTTCAACTACTGTTTCCATGGGGTTCACAACAGCAAAAATAAACCCTCCTTTCCTCGTCCGTGGTTTGGCACCAATTAAAATAGCAAACTCCTGACTTAGAGCATCTGGTAAAATCTGTTTGTGTGCCATTTTAACATCGGCTCCAATTCTAAAACCAAAAGCAGGAAAGCCATCTTCACTTTCATCCACATATTGTGTCTTAGGATCTTGTAACGGGATTTTTACGGCATCTAGTAGATTGTAGTCAAACACTAAAAAAAAACAAAAAATTAAAAAACTATACTTGATATATAAAAATGTTTAAAGAAATTAAAAAAAAAACTATTTCATTGGGTCTACGAAAACAACCAAACCATAAATAAATTTTTTTCGGTGTTTAGCATCAAACTGGCCATACATTAGATAAGGCAAAACTAAAAACTTAAACATCTGTTATAAGTTAAAATATTTATTTTAATCTATTTGAATTTTCAGATATTTCCCAAAATTGTTTCTTTTTTGTCTAGTATTTTATCAGGTTATTAAAAAAATCATTAAATGTAAGACATTTTTATTGTTTTTTACCAGAAATGTCTTGAAATTGACTTTAGTAGGACAAACACACATATAATCTGCTACTCTAAAGCCCCGTCCAGACCTGCAACAATTCGCCAAACATCCGTCCAAACAAACCAACCTATTTGCGTGCTCCTTTGATGCAAAAACCGACAAGCTCTAAGTGATCGTAGAATCATTCGCTAAGTCCTTGAAACGACGTCAATTTCGTCCTCAACCACGTCCGCGCTAGTGATGCTATGTGGCCCGCTATTCGGCGCGGCGAATTGTTGCAAGTCTGCATTATGTGGACCTATTATTTATAGTCTAAGATCCGAATAGAAAGCGACCTGCACCCATCTGTTTACTGGATTAAAACTTTAGTAAATAAAGTATTGCTACAGGATTGCTAGAAAATTCTGGTCAAGGCTTTATTTAAATCAAAAATGACCCACAAAGTTTTTGACACATCCTGTATGTCAGAGAGAAACATTTTTGTTATAATAATAGTCTTCTTTTTCTACAAACACAAATATTAAAAAATTCAGATGGAAAAGAGGGTCAACTGATACTTATTTTAAACTTCTTGAAATTAATTTTTAGACTTTTTTAATCGGTCCAATAATTTCCAGAAAATTGACTCCAAATATCTGGTGTTCCTAGCTTCTACCTTTTATTTCTTAAAATATTAGAATAAAATAAATATATATTATTTTATGGATTCTGTTGCTTTCTGTTAATTCTGGCTTGTCCGGATGTTAGCTTTTTATATTTATTGATGCACCTTGGTAAATTTTTAGTTCTTAGAGTAGGAAATACCATTTTAGGTATATTAATAATTTATTTTCTACTGTTAAACATCCCACCTCTAATAATTTTAATTATTTTCTTAAGAAAGAAGATCAAGCGTCCAGTGTTAGAATATTGATATTCGTTACGGTTTTTTAGATACCCTGTAGAAGCTCATCGAGAATCAAACAGCCCGTATAGTTTATTTAAATATAACTACGGCAACGTAGATTGTCAAAAAAAAAAAAAAACAGCCGTATAGTTTATTTAAATCTAACTACGACAACGAGAATCAAAATATTGGCACGGCTGGGCACCATCTTGGAAAAATAAATAAATGGAAAGGGGTCTTGTGGCACATCATTTTAAGCTTCTCACTAGTACTTTTATAACTCTAGAATATAAAGTCAATACCTTTACCCAATACAAAATGGCGACACTTTAAAAATTACCTTTATACCTGATTTGGATGGCCATATTTTCGAAACTAATAAAGTCAAATGTACCTTATGTGGAATTTTCTTAAAGCTCTTTAAATGATCTTTTAATAAGGCGATACTGGTAATAATATACGGGGTACAAAAAAATATATATTTTTTATAAAACATATTACTAATTCAGAGATCTTTAAAGACCTTTGAACATACCCTATTTCAATACATCATTACTTTATTAGTTTCGAAAATATGGCTATTCAAATCAGGTATTTAGGTAATTTTTAAAGTGCTGCCATTTTGTATTAGGCAAAGTATGTTGACTTTATATTGCAGGGTTATAGAGTACCTCGTCAGTAGCTTTAAAATAATGTGCCACAAGCCACCCATTTCCATTTATTTTGCAAGATGGTGCTCAGCCGCTATCTTGACATTTTTATCTGTAAATTTTACTAAAATATAGTATTTATGTAGTAATTTCCTATCCCAAAGTTTTATATTTTTAAATTAATTCGTTCAACAAATAAAAGGGTGGAGGAACATTAAATCAATGTCTAATAATAGCTATGAATAGCAATAGTTTAGTAGTCAAAATAAAACGAGGAAAATATTTTCTACTTTTAAAATTTGGATGGCTATATTTACAAAACTATAAAAGATGAACATATCAAATGTGGTATTTTCTCACAGCTCTTAAAAAACACCTTGTTAATGATGATACCATATATACAGTGTTTTAAATTTAAGAAAATCCAGTTTTATAATAAACACCTGAGGATGGCCATATTTTTGAAACTATGAAAATTGGATATATCACGTATGAACTTTTTTTGAAGGTTTTAAAAACATCTTTCTAATGCTAATAAAATATTTTAGGGTGTTTTCATTCAAAAACAGGGTATTTTGCTGTGTAAATCAAAAACCCGATTGGCAATGGCTTTTCTCTAATCTTCTAGTCTTAAAGAGCGTTAAAAATGCTACTGGTGTGCTAATTTAAACTATTTCGAACTTCGGAGTAATAACGAAGTTACCAATGACGGACTTTGATGACCTGTGTATTACCCAAATATACATTATTTAATGGACTCGAAAATGAAGCACTCCTTAAAGTGTATGTAAATGTTACTACGGCAACGTAGAGTTACGATATAAAATAAAAATTTAAATCGTTTTGAGTAACACATGAGTTGAAAATATTAAACAAACTGCCCTTTAATTAACTGAAAATAATTTAATTAGGTCTTATTACCCTGTTCTATTTGGTTGGGTAAAGTAATTACATGAACTAGCAAAGCGAATAATGTTATGTCAACTGTGTACCGCATGTAGGTGATATTGCATTGAATTGTGTTAAATCAGTTGTTATTGCATTTAATACACAAACACTGCTAAAAATGACTTTGGAATACGAAACTAATGCATAATACTTTATTTAAAAGTAAAGTTAACAGATAAAAATTTCAAGATGGCGGCTGCAATATGCATGCATACATTTTATATCCCAAAGTTTTTATTTTTAATTTATTCATTCAATAAATAAAAGGTCTTTCCCTTTACTAACCAGAACCTTAAAAATGCACCGTTAATCATAATATTTATATTATTATTTTAAAATGTCAGAAACTAAAATATACTTTGTAAAGAACTTAAGACAATTAAATTTTGTAAAAAAAAATATTAAATAAAGATATTTTTTGATGATATAAATAAATAAATTGGAAATGTTAGGGTATCTAAAAACTCAACCGTTCAACTTTAAAAAGTAATTTTTCAACGAAAAATACAAAAAAAACTTATATGAGTATGTGAGCTTAAAGTTCTACTTTGGAGCTACAGGGTGTTATAATTTAAGACAACTAGCCTTTTATTAGAAACTTTATATACCAACCTAAATAATAGGAAAAAATAAATGTTTATTAGTGCTATACGTAATTGATTTACAGAAACTATTTCTTAAAATGCTACGTAACTGGATTTTTGAGAAAGAAAACACTTTTTTAATCCTGTTTAGTGCTGGGCCAAATAAATTTATTATTCGATATATGGTTTTTGCATAAATAATTAAACACCATTTTTCGGTATGGTCATTTTACATCAATATCTGATGATGGGTAAAGCAAACTTAGTGATACCCTGCACTTCTAATATAACTACTTCTACATTTAGCTATTTAAAAAATATATATTTAGGTTATTACTTTATTATGGTATTACTAGTAAATGTTTTATTTTTTCTTGTATTTAAGGAAAAGTCCTTCATTCACCAGAAAACTTCACATTTTTATAAAATGTTTTTTTCTAATTTTTATTTAAGAATCCTTTTAAGTTTGGTAATACAATTTCTGGACACATTTCATAAATATTATTTAATTAGTTTGTATTTTTAAACACCATATATTTGAAAATATATTACTATATCATATACACTGCTTATTTTAAGTCTGGACCCCCTACTAACTTTTGAATTGTTTGGTATTTTATTATAAAAAATTTAAGGACTTTATTAACCAAATTTCAGGCAAGAAATGACACATATGAATGTCACATTGAGAGTTGGGCGCAATTTAAAAGCAAAAATTAAATGAAGGCAGGGTCGTATGGCATATCAGGGTTCATGTTGTCTTACTAAAGTGCTTACATTTTCATGAAAAAATACCTAACAATTTAATAATTAATAGTTTAAAAAACTAAAAAACACGCTTTTATATGCAACCGAACTAAAAATTAGAAAATAATTTTTCATTAAAAAAAATATTGTAACTTCATAGTAAAAGCGTGGGGTGCTTAATATATTAAATGTTATAATTATTATATTTGCCAATATCTATGATGGAAAAGTTATGAAAAATAGTAAAATGCACCCCACGCTTTTTACTATGAAGTTACAATATTTTTTTTAATGAAAAATTATTTTCTAATTTTTAGTTCGGTTGCATATAAAAGCGTGTTTTTTAGTTCGTTATATCAATTAATTTTTTAAAAATAAATGCTCCAGTTTATTCACTAATAAATTTTTTCGCCATTTTGTCAAGAGTAGCAAAGTTTTTCAGATGGACTTTCTGAAAATAACCTAATATAAAATTTGAGTAAAATCGATTCAGATCGAACTCTTGAAATGGCCGGTGGTTGGTACCACTGGGACGTACAGGTGACAGATGACACTTGGTGGTATCAAGCAGTGGTTATAATAATAATATAATGGAATTTTTTTTCCTGGCGATCCAAAGCAGGATAACGGGATACTGTTTGCAGATTATTGCATTGTCATGGGTCCTTAATACGTGTGCAAAGTTTCAAAGAAATCGAATAGCTGGAAGTTGGTTAAAATTAGGCTCAAAGATTCCGTTACATAGATAGCCAGAATAGCCAGATGGATAGATAGTTACAACCCAAGTTAATATAAAAGCGTGTTAAAAATTAGAAGTAAAGTCCTGACTTTAGACAAGCACTGTATTGTGTATATGTTAGAGAGTATTTAAAACTTAGATATATATATATATATATATATATATATATATATATATATATATATATATATATGTTTTTACTCATTTCATACTAATATATTATATAAAAGTGCTTAAAATATTAAAAAAATAAAAATAAAAACGAATAAATAATAAAGTCTATAAAAATTGTTTCAAATATTATTATTATTATTTTTTAATTTGACTTGTTTGGATAAACTAATACGGTATAAAGATTTATTAAATTTGTATAATTTTTACTACTATGTGATAACAAAAAGAAGTTGGGTCAGGTAAATAAAGCTAAGTAAATGCTTTTAATTAAATTAATACAAGATAAAACATACAAACTTGCCATAAACAAATAAAGCAAATACTATAGTATAAGCTTTTGTTTAACTTTATTCACCTGGCCCATTATGTATACATTGAGGTATTAAAATGTTCTATTGTTTTTAATTATCTAATGTTTTAATACTGTGACGTAAGATTTTGAATTACATATAAGGGCTACTTGACGTCACTGGGACCAATGTACCATATGGAACTATCTTCTTCAGACCATGAGACCGGTGGACCATCACAACTAACTTTGCATTAAAAACCAACTAACTTATTGAACTAACTTAATTTAGTACGGGCATACTCCTCACTAGGAGTAGCCCGTACGGACCTTAAATAAAACTTTAACTTTATGCTTGACTTTACTAACTACCCTCTGATAAACAATCCCCCTTTAATTTCTTTCTCTCTTCTTTAAATATCAAATTTTCCAGTATTTGTTTTGCATTTCTAGGCAACTCAGCTTGTTTAATGTTTTGTTTTATTATTATAAGAGTAACCTAGAAAATTGTTTGATTTATACTTTTTAAACCTTGACACCTCACGTATTGTTTTATGTCCCAAATTTCCCAATGTTAAGTAACCCAATTATATTGAAATTTCCCAAAATGTATACTTTTTTATACTAGGTGTTCACAATACCAATAACTGCCAAAGGTTGTCTTTACAACTTTTATATTTCCTTTAGGATATTACAAATAATGTTTTTCCTTTTTAACTTATATAGCGCAATATCTGTTTTACCATTTAAACTTTTTACATGTACAGAGACAAGGGTAAATTCTCTTGGGTTATGTTAAGCACCACTGACAGAGAGCACGAATGTTATCGAGATCATCTGCTTGGTAAACGTACGTCTTACGAAAGTCAGACTGATGAAGCAAAGAAATTAGATTAGATGTTCCTTGAATTGGGTTTATTAGATTATGGTTTAAGTACGAATTAAAGGTATTAGCTTTTAATATCTAGAGAAGCCTATTAAAAATCATAATTCATTACCTAAACAGCTCAATTGGAAATTAAAATAGAGTTTAAAAATTAGCATCTTTTAAAAAAATTACAATTAGATTAAAGATTAATTAAAGGCGCGCTTGTGGCTGCTCCGGTTGTATCGGCAAGCGTCGATCTCCGGAGTTAAGCAGTGAAGTGCGCGCCCATAACTTGGATGGGTGACCGGCATTGTGGGTTTTGGGCAACGGCACGCGGTGTTCTGCTCGAGGGTGAACAAACGGACCGAGCAACAACCATCCAAGTTATGGAATGAATGGTGTGTGAATGGGAAGGAGTAGGGGTCAAGGTACAATAAGCCTTCAGGCTGCAGTGCACCACCTAGGGGGCGGTCGTCGGGCCTGGGTGGGATGACCCCGAAAGGGCAAGAAAAAAATTAAAAAATAGCAAAGCAATAGCAGGAAAATCATGACTAATTTAAGTATTACAAAATGTGGTCAATACATGTTAAGCGAATTAGGGTAACGACGCGCGTTTATTGAACTGACTGAAATAGCTAGTTGTAGAATGATAATAATAAAGTTGGTTAGTTTTAAATATTTTAGTTGCTATTGTAAAATTCTACATTAAATAAGTTAGTAAGCTGTAGCTAAAAAAATATGTTTTTTTTTTTTTTTGTAAAAAGTAAAAGTAATTATTTTTATTTTAAATAATTATTTAAAATAAAGCTCCCATGGAAAAACTAGAAGGTTTCCCTTAATCACTTTATTTTATTACCTAGGCTTAACACTTACATTTATTTATATGGAACAAGGGTTTACTCTCTAGGGCCATGTTAAGATACCTAAATGTGGGAGAAACAAATGTTATCAAACCATTTGCTGTGTGAATAAACACCTTACGCATGATATAAATTATTTGTGTTATGTTACTTGATATTTGGTTATTTGGAATTATTGAATTTAAGTGTAAATGAAGGAGCGAATTATATTACAAGGTAATAAATTTTAAGTTCAGTGGTTGCAAAATTTAGCCCTTAGAGACAGGCCATCTCGATGATGTTAATATAAACCAATCCTATTAAAAAAAAGTTAGATGTAAGAGTTGTTGACAATAAAAAAGCCATAACTTATGTAATAACTATTTACCAATTAGGAGGCCCTAATTTTCGAGGAAAGTAGAAGGAACTGTTCTTTTCGGTTTTAAATTTTTATCTTTAACAAAAATAGTTTGATTAGGCTGAAGTTTAAAAAAAATTATATGCTATAGATTATTATAAGTATACTGTGTTTATTATTAATAAATATGTGGCCGTTATTATGAAAACTTACTTCGTTTTCTTGTTAAATTTTAATAAATACAAAAAAATCTATTCTTCAATTTAAAAAATTGGACAAAAAAAAAACACAGATATTAACATTTTACATTATACTCGTACATTTCGTCTAGTTTCGTCAAAAGATTATTATTTGGTATTTATTAAAAATGTAATTTTTATTTTTTTATGTTTTAATAAGTTTGAAAACATTTTTTAATTTAAACTTGGATTACAGGTGTACAGTGTGTCCGAGAATGGGTGTTACAAGAGGACAAATTAAACAATTTTTTAAATTTTAAATCAGCACTTTAATTAAAATACTTGGAGACTTTGGTAAAAATTGCCCCGCCGCGCCGTGTCGAGTATTTATGCATCTAAATACTTCACACGGCATATAGCTAATTGACAATAAACATTATTTTTTAATTAATGCTTTAACTTTAAATTTAAACGTTAATTTTAATTTTATATAACAATTACAATTTTAATAAATATTATTATTTTTCGTTAAAAGTTACACAATGTACGAGTTTAATGAATAATGTTTCGTTTTTCATTTTTAATTGAAGTTTATATGTTTTTTATGGTATTTGTTAAAAGTTAACAGAAAAAACTAAAACAATGAGTCCTTAGCGGCTGCATGTTTATTAATAAAAAAAAACATTATATTTAGAATAGTACGTATAATTCGGCTTAGTATAAATTACATTTTTGCTTTAAATTTCAGCCTAATTGAACTATTTTTGTAAAATATTAAAATTTAAAACCGAAAAACAGTTTACTGGAAATTTTAAGGTTTGGGTAAAAATGGTTATTACATAAGCTGTAAGTTTTCCATTGTTGACAACTTTAATATCAAATTTTTTAATAGGATTTATTGTTTAGCTTGTAATTTCAAAAAACATTTTTACTCTTAAAAACAACACCCACTTTACCCCCTGAGTACGCTAAATGCAAAACTCGGTATTTGCTCAAAAATTAAAAACGACTTTTTGCATTAATCAAAAGTACGAAACGAACTTTATAATAATCTGCATTTAAATAAGTTCAAAACTGATTTTTGTATAAAAAAAGGATTTAAAAACCACAGTTAGATGCAAAACTCTGAACTTGTTATCGCTAGTCAAATGCAAAACTAAGCAGTTGCGTTCGACCAATAGTATTTCGCGATGTAAATCAGGTAACTAGAAAAAAATCAGATTATTTTATTATTGTATTATTTCTATGAAGATAGGCGGCTTTTTGCAGTTTATTGTTAAAACGAAATAATTTATAGTAGTTATTATTAAAAATATATATATTATTGTCATGAATACAACAGTAATCTCGTAAAAAGGTGAAAGGAAGAAAACGGGAAATTAATAAACCTAATTGGAAAAGAGTTAAGAAGCAAGTTTTAAGGTAGGTAAAATTGCTAATATTTTTAATACCAATAATAAATACATAAAACTAGAGTATATAATTACTCAGTGTTAAATAAATTTCCATATTTGTTGAAAACAAACCTTGAAGATAACGGCAATGACCATGAAAACACTGTTATCATTGAAGAAAATGAAGAACTTAGAATTTAGTTTCCTATTTATGTGCTTATGTTTGTTTTTCTATTGTGACTTAGTTTTGTTAACCAACTTTTTTTTCTTGAATTTATGTTATTGTTAATTAAAATATTTAAAAGTAAAATAATACAAAAACAAATCGAACTGTATTTGCATTCTTGACAGTTTTTTGTCCCTGGTGTAAAATTTGTAAGAAGCAAATACCGAGTTTTGCATTTTAAAACACTTGGGACTTTGGTAAAATTTGCCCTCGCCGTGCCGCTGCACCGTGTCGAGTATTTCTGCATCTAAATACTTCACACGGCTTGTAAAACAATTGAGAATAAACATTATTGTTTAATTAATGCTTTAACTTTAAATTTAAACGTAAATTTTAATTTTTATAACAATTTCAATTTTAATAAATATTATTAGTTTTCGTTAAAAGTTACCACAAATGTACAAGTATAAATGAATAATGTTTTGTTTTTTTCCATTTTTTTTTAATTTAAAGTATATAAATGTGTTTTATGGTATATCTTAAAAGTTAACAGAAAAACTAAAAAAATGAGCCCTTGGCGGACAATTTTAATTTAAAAAAAAGAATCAAAATGACCGCTGTTTTAACGCAAGTTTTAATAATAACGGCTGCATATTTATTAATAAAAAAACATTATATTAAGAATAAATAGTACATATAATTCTGCTTAGTTTAAATTACATTTTTGCTATAAATTTCAGCCTAATTGAACTATTTTTGTAAAATATTAAAATTTAAAACCGAAAAAACAGTTTTCTTACTTTTTTGAGAATTTTTAAGGTTTGTGTAATTAATATATAATTTAATATCTAATTTTTTTATTAGGATTTATTGTTTAGCTTGTAATTTCAAAAAGCATTTTTACTCTTAAAAACCACACCTTCTTTACCCCCTAACGGATTGTTTTGGATCAAAATTGTGTTTCTACATCGCCATCGTTTTGATACATTTAACAAAAAGTATACCAATAGTTTGATGTAAGGCATTTTTTTCAATCAGGTATTCCGTTAGCACTATAAATAATAAATTTGTATTTCAAATAAGTAAAATGAATTTTTTTAATTTTCTCTAAGACACACTACACACTTAAAGTACTTGTATATACATTTACCTAAATTGCAATCTATTAAAATGAAAAAGAAAAATGCTGTCTTTGTTTATTTATATCAATTTAAATAAATAGGTTTAGGAAAAGAAAAATATATTTCTCTTTATTCTTATATTACCAACAACTGCTGAATTGCAAGCACAATTTACGAAAAAGAAAACGAAATAGAAAACGAAAAACTATTTTCCGTAGAAGCAAGCTATGCAAAAATAACACTGTGTCTAAAACAAAAAAAAAAAAGGTAAAATTCTAAATAATAAAGAACCGTAAGAGTGTTTAATGACGTGGGGTTACGAAATAATATATTGTAATACAGGGTTATTTTTGGTTAATACAGGTTTTTAGGCTTTTAAGAAAAAAGTGCCTTTTTTTATCCTAACCTCTCAACCACTTCAGATATTTGCCTAAAATGTGGTATACTTTTTCGAGCATTACATAACATTTTTGCTGTAAAAGTTTTTAATTTTTATACCAGTGGCGTTCGAACAAAATTTGTATTTGATTTTTTGAAGGATAAAATAGTTCATTACAGCTTTTCTATTAAATCAATATTATTTTAACAATATTTATTAACCTTGGAATAATTTGGTTTCTTGAAAATTTTCCGTACGATCAACGGTTTTTGAACACAAAAATAAAAGCCATTTCGATCCATGATAAAATCACTTAAATCTGATGGGGTGTTTCGTATGTAAAACTCGTTTTTGTATTAAAGTCAAATACTTACATTACTACAATTTTGTATGTTACTAAAACGTTTCTGCTCTTAGAAACCTATTACACAGCCAAAAACCTAACTTAGAAATAAAATATCCAATCAGATTTTAGCGATTATTCGATGCATCAAAATGATTAATATTTTTCATAACAAAATTTTTTTAACCGTACAAAAAAATATTAAAAACCCAAAGTAACCTCTAAGTAAGTAAATAGGTATTTCTAAAATAATATTGATTTGAGGAAAAAGCAACGATCGTATTATTTTTTTCTTCAAACATATTAAATACAAATAAATCTTGTTCGAACTCCACTGGTAATTTTTTAAAACTTTTACCTCAAAAAAATTTCACGTAATGGTCAAAAAAGTGTACTTTTATTTTATGTAAGTATCTATACTAGTGGGTAAGTGATGACAAAAAGGTTTTTTTCCTAAAAGTTTAACACCCTGTATCTCCAAAAAAAAAAATCTTGGACATAAATTTATTTAAAGAATTGCCCAAGTTACTTACATTTTATACAGTGTTAAAAGGAAAATATCAACTTTAAAATTACTGTGTCTAAGAAAAATTATATATTTCCGGCCGATGCGATGGTAAAATTATCTTTACAAGGCGTTAGCCTACGCTAGTAACCACCAAGAATAAGAAAATATATAGCTTTTACGGGTGTTTTTTTTCAGCGGTCAAAATAATAAATTAAATTTTTGCTTTTGGTAGAATAAAATATATATTTTTTTATTTATTAATTAAAAACATCATAAATTTATTCTCTGTACAAGAAGTAACTATAGTATTACATTGTAATGTATTATTGATTATGGTAAAAAAACATCAACAGTGAGTATTTATTGCATAGGGAAAAGTTAAACATCAGAAAAAAATATTATCGGTCTAGGTCAGAAATATTTTTCCGTCCGCTAAGTATACATTGCTTAGCAATGCCTTCTACCCACAGTAATAATGTTTGGTTAATTCAGTAGTATGCGTATTTTGTATTAGTATTCTATTACCTCTTAGAATATACTATTAATCACATAAGGTATGGATTGGGGCGTCGGTTAAGAAGATTATAAAAAAATAAAAAGTTATTTTAGAATTTTCATTTTTGGCCGAATGCTAAAAATTTAAGATTAAGTAAAAAAACGTGAATAAATAAACTTATTTTTTTTGCTTTAAAATAAGCTTGTTAACTATAAATTAAAAAGAGTTATAAAATTTAATAAAATTTTTAAATTTTCTTTTACATTTAAAATAAAAAAATTTGATCTGGCAAGTAGCAGTTCTTATCTCATATTTCAATTAAAGTTGAGACATGCACCCAATAATTCTCCAAATAATACACAAATAATATTGCCCATGTTATATTTAATTTATTTGCCACTAAAATAGGCTTAAAAAATAATAAAAAGCATATAAATAAATTTGTCTATATTTGTCTTGTTTACATTTTAAATTACAATATACATAGCTCTAAAAAAACAAGTGTACACAATTTGATTAGGCTTTGGCCACACCTTATTTTTTCTTAATTATCACGTATTAAATGTATGAAACAAAAAATATAATACATTTAAATTAGTTTGGCACTTCATAGTTATAAAACTAACTTTAAAGAAAAAAATAAGACATGTAAAATTACTAATTGATTTGGTTTTTTTTTTAAATGCTTTTTTATTATTTTCAGTTTAATTTTTGCACATAGGCTTAAAAGTAAATTTTACACACTTCTTTTAAATAACTTTTTGAACATCCAGTCAACTAACCTTACTTTTGTATATTTTGATTTAATTTTAAACAATTATTTCCCCCGACCCCCATGAGCCGAATGTCAAAATTAATTTATTTCATGGCTAAAAGAAACTATTAGGTTTAGATTTTTTTCTTCGAAACGGCTGATTTTTCGGACACTTCAAACTTGTTTGCTTAGAATAGTGCAAGAAATCACCTCTAAAATCTACAAACATTATTTTCTCAACACCCTGTGTATTAAGTAACAAATGATGGATAGTTTAACATACATTTGTAGTAAAAACCTTCTATTTCCCAAATATCCCATGTAAGCAAACATAAGAGATCTCTATTTTGCTTTGTCAACATATTTTGATGCAGCCATCTCGACTTATATCTAATCCTGCATTCATGCTCTGCGCTAGAGACCCTTTTTATTTTATTCAATAGAATTGTACACTGGCGACTTCTATACGAATAATGTTAAATAAGCAAATATATTTATCTTTTTAAAAACAAGTAGTTGTTTAAATTGGTAATAATAAATGGGGGTATTGTTTATTTTCGTAGAAGATATATTTATTGTTTAACGTTCCTATAATTTTATTTAGGCAAACAACGACTTAATTCCTTCTGCGCGAGCGCCTTTAAAAGTTAAAAGTTACAAAAACCTAACCTAAAACTGCACAAAAACTCAAAATATTATAAAGTTTATGAAACAATGAATGAACTATTAATAATCCACTATAAACAATGAAGAGGTACCAACGCCATCTCCCTACGTGACCCAAAACGAGGAGCCACAGACCGAAAGACCGAATTTTCCTTTGTTCTGAGCAGATTTCAAGCGGCTAATAATTTTGTCGATTTTGTGACATACCTATTACATGACAAATATGGAATTAATATTTATTTTATTGTTATTAAAATAAAGATATGCAAACGCAAAGCTGACTAAAGGTCGGGCCACACATAACCGCACCGTGTTCGATTTCACGGTGATAGAGGAAAATGGAGCAAATTAATTCGAAAAAATTTAAGCACTTTCATGCA
This sequence comes from Listronotus bonariensis, assembly GCA_014170235.1. Lineage (NCBI taxonomy): Eukaryota > Metazoa > Arthropoda > Insecta > Coleoptera > Curculionidae > Listronotus > Listronotus bonariensis. The sequence goes on along the minus strand of JACEGR010007221.1, from coordinate 35,434 downwards.
CTCAAAAATAAACAAAGCCATTTTTATCAAGCTTAGTCTATTGCTTCATGTATGTATATCTCTTTGTTTAAATGAAACAGATTTTCTTACTTATTTTTGTTTTCTTTCTTCCAAACTTTAAGTGTAGTATAGTTAAAGTTTGGCCACACATAACGGAACCAATGTCTCACAAGGCCCGTATCGTAGCATGACCGTGTCTTGTACAGTCTGAAACATGCCTAGCAAATGAAATCATACGTGGATCGAATAGCGCCGATCTTTCCCGAACCAAACTTTGAGTTTACGGACGTCACCTTTTACTTTAGTTCATTACGTCTAAAAATTTAAAGTCAGTTGTTAAATGTTAGTGTTTTTAAACAAACAATACAAGAAAAAGTGATTCAATAAGTATTTAAAAGTGTAAAATAAATGTTATTGTTACAACTTGTAAATATTATGTAAGTAAAACTTACTAAATACATTGTTATTTTTTGCTTTATAGCTTTCAATAAATAAATATTTCGAGAAATCCAATAAACTAAAGTTTGTTTACTTCCTAAAATGCGGTGCGGTGTATGTGGTCGGGCACGGAGCGGAAATATTAAGCCTGGCATTTGATTACAAAGGTACACGTGGTCGATGCGTAATGGAATGGTTTTTTATTCCGCTTTTTTGCCTAAATTATTTATTATATCTATTTTCATTCATTTATTTGATTTTTAAAGCAATGTATTGGTAATAAAATAGAAATAAAACAAAAACATTGGATTACACAGGAGTTAAACATTGAGTGCACTTTAAAAATCAGAGAAATTTACGGATGAAAGTTTAACTTAGCATTTAGTAGAAATAACTTCGCATTTCTGAATGTACAAAATCGTTTTTTTTTCTTTTTTAAATATCTATTTATTGACGACATCCGAATAACAGAATTTTTTAATAGATGATTTGGCGTGTACCCAATAAAAAACCATTGAATAAATGAATCCGCCTAACCAATATAAAACATATCTTTGAAATGAAATGAAATGAAATGAAATTGTTTATTAGCCATAGGACTGATTAACAGTATCGGTTTCGTCAAATAAATAATGTACAATAAATTAGAATTTGCAATATATGATTTCCCTTGTATTTTTGTTGTCTTAGAACAAATATGTAGTTAGTTTTGCTCCATTTTTACTCGGTTTTAAAAATAATGCGAAAAAAAACAAAACTGCGAATATTTTATAGTTAGGTATTTGAGGTTATAATATTTTTAAGTTTTATTTTTAAGTGCATATTTTGTAAAAATTATAATGTGTCAAAATCCATTTGTCTTTGCTAAAATAATAATATTTCATTAGCAATAAAAACAGCTATTATTTTGTTTTTACTTTTAAATTATTATAAATAATGGTTTTTCAATAAACCAAAAATACACAAAGCAGCTATTGTGTTCGCGGAACTGTTTCTTTGATCTTCAAATAAAACATTCACCAATTTTATTCTTGCTTTTTCAAGATGAAAAATAACGGTTACAAGACTAAAATACGTTTCATTTAAATGGTAATTTACCGCTTTTATGACATTTATAATAATATACCAAAACTCATGACAATTGGGGTAACAAATTATTTTTTTTCGTGACGGGAAAAATTTGACACTGTATCTCTGTTACTTGACTTTTCATAAAATTACTCCTTTCCCGTGGGAAAAGAGTGAGTACTCTTTTCCCGGACATATATACACTTAAGTAAAAGTAAAAATTTAATTTTAGAATAATTTATTTTACAAACCTTACATTTTTATTAAAGGTTGTCACAGCCTAATTGTGTTTTAAATATATGGGTCATCGTTTTTTCCATAACAAAAAGAAATTGTGTATTTATTATACGCGAAAAAAATTTTAGATTTCAGCTTTCGGTTTATTGTTTTCCTCCTCTTCGCGTTGGAAGACAACACAACCTCGAGCTAAAATCTAAAGCTTTTCTCTTATATATCAAATAACTACGTATTTTTAATAATACTGGGTTAGGCATTAACTTTCCTATTTTAAATACAAGTGTCCATTTTTTTGTTTTATATTTGTATTCTCTATTATTTTTTTTTTTATTAACATATTATAAAGGGTGCTTCTTTTTAAAATGGCGCCCAAAGGATACTTTTAAAGAAAATCAAGTACCGCTATTATTTCTGCCTTGAAAATATTTTTTTGCTGAGTATGCTGTAAAAATAAAAGAATGACCTATTTCACCTTTACAGGTAGTGACATATTTCATTTTTTTTTCATAAATTACGTACATTTCTTAAATTTAGTTTTTAATGTAAATATTAAAAGAAAATTTAAAATTAAAAATTTAACAAACCTTTTAAATAAAAACAACCCTATTTTATTTAATTTAAACATTCCACACTAAAATCTCTTTCTAAAGACGTATCACAATATAGTTTTTATTTTCAAGATGGCGGCCATAGATCATTTATTGACGACATCCGAAAAACGGATTTTTATAATACATGATTTGGCGTTTACCCAATAAAAAAGATCATTGAATAAATGAATCCTCCTAACCAATATAAAACATATCTTTAATTTATCGGAATGTGCAATATATGGTTTCCCTTGTATTTTTGTTGTATTAGACCAAATATGTAGTTAGTTTTGCTCCAGTTTCACTAGGTTTTGAAAGTAATGCGAAAAAAATCAAAACTGCGAATATTTTACAGTTATTTGAGGTTATAATATTTTTAAGTTTTAATTTTTAAGTGCATATTTTGTAAAAATTAAAATGTGTCAAAATTAATTTGTCTTTGCTAAAATAATAATATTTCATTAGCAATAAACAACAGCTATTATTTTGTTTTACTTTTAAATTATTATAAATTATGGTTTTCAATAAACCAAAAAATACACAAAGCAGCTCTTGTCTTCGCGGAACTGTTTCTTTGATCTTTAAATAAAACATTCACCAATTTTATTCTTGCTTTTGCAAGATGAAAAATAACGATTACAAGACTAAAATACGTTTTATTTAAATGGTAATTTACAGCTTTTATGACATTTATAATAATATACCCAAACTCATGACAATTGGGGTAACAAATTATTTTTTTCGTGACGGGAAAAAATTTGACACTGTATCTCTGTTACTTGACTTTTCATAAAATTACTCCTTTCCCGTGGGAAAAGAGTAAGTATTTTTTCCCAGACATACATACACTTAAGTAAAGGTAAAAATTTAATTTTAGAATAATTTATTTTACAAACCTTAAATTTCAATTAAAGGTTTTCTACAGCCTAATAATTGTGTTTTAAATATACCAGTCGAGGAGTTTGAAACTTCAAATTTTTATGATTTAATTAATTTTCTGACTTTATTATTATATTTTTCAATTATGCGTCATCGTTTTTTTCCATAACAAAAAGAAATTGTGTACTTATTATACGCGAAAAAATTTTAGATTTCAGCTTTCGGTTTATTGTTTTGTGTAGACAACACAACCCCGAGCTAAAATCTAAAGCTTTTTCTCTTATATATCGAATAACTATTGTTAATAATACTGGGTTAGGCATCTGGTATTACCCATTTTTTGTACAATTTGCTACAACACTAAAAAACATTTTATTGAACAGCCATAATTTTGTTTTACCCTAAAATAATTCAAATTATAGTCTTTCAATACACCAAAAGATACACAAAGCGGCTTGTGTCTCCGCGAAACTGTTTCTTTGATCATTAAATAAACATTCACCAAAATAAGAGTTACGAAACTATAAAATACATTTCATTAAAATGGTAATTTATAGCTTTTATGTCGTTTTTATAATTCGCCCGAACATATTACAATTAGGGTAACATAAAATGTTTTGTTTTATTAATTCTGGGTTAGGCATCTGATATAACCTACTTTCAACAGTTTGCTACAAGACTAAAAACATTTTATTAAACAGCCATAAACTCTGTTTTACCTTAAAATTAATATAAATTATCGTTTTTCAATAAACCAAAAAATACACAAAGCAGCTTTGTCTCCGCGGACCTGTTCCTTTAATCTTTAAATAAAACATTTACCAATTTTATTCTAGCTTTTAGGAGATGAAAAATAACAGTTACGAAACTGAAATACGTTTCATTTAAATGGAAATTTACAGCTTTTATGTCGCTTCTCATAATTTGTTCAAATTTATTACAATTAGGGTAACAATATTTTTTTATTAATACTGGGTCAGGCATCTAGTTTCACCTATTTTTAACGATTTGCTACCAGACTTAAAAACATTTTATTAAACAACCATTCATTTTATTTTACCGTTAAATTATTATTAATTGTGTTTTTTTAATAAACTAAAAAATACACAAAGCGGCTCTTGTCTCCGCGGAACTGTTCCTTTGATCTTTAAATAAAACATTCACCAGTTTTATTCTCGCTTTGGCGAGATCAAAAATAACAGTTACAAAACTGGAATACGTTTAATTTAAATGGTAATTTATTTCTTTTATGCTGTTTTTCATAATTTTCAAAACTTATTGCTATTAAGGTAGCATAAAATATTTTTTTAATAATACTGGGTTAGGTTTTGATGTCACCTAATTTTAACAAATAAAATATATTGAAATAAAAAACATAAGAAATAAAAAAAAATTATGTGCAAGTTACGTTTTGAAAATAACTTTCTTTAAAGTACTTTCTCGGTTCTCTACACATTTTTATAATCTGTATATAATTTTTTTTATAACTTATTCCATTATTATCGCTATATAATTTATTTCTTCTGAGATATAAATTTTGGGTTTTTGGAATGTATAGGGACGTTTTTTATAAACTTTTTCCTATAAATATCCTTAAAGGAAGAAATCAGAAGCCGCCAAATTTGGGGAATTAGCTGGCTATGGTATGTAACCAAATTTTGAAACCAAGCGACCTGGGAACCTGGGTTTGCCATGTTGGGTGTGCTCTGTCGTCAAATGTTATTTTTAAAACATAAATTGCACCCATTAATTTAAATATTTATCATTTTCTTTTTTAATATATTGTTTTTTAGACCTCTAGCAAATGGTTAAAAATAGGTTACCAGAAGTATAAAAGTATTTAACATAAACTTTTATCTTTCGGTCGAGTAACTTAAAATAATAATTATAATTATTTTACAAAGTATTACAGAATGTTGTTTAAAAAAGTTATAAACAGATTCTACATCAGAAAATATAAAGAAAAGTTTATAAAAACTGGAGTAGGGCATATTTTTCGTTCTTAAAATATAGGCTGTTAATCTTTTCAAAAAACTGATACCGTTTTTCCAGATGCCTTTTAAGACGCCACTGCAAATACACTTGTTTTACAAGGTTGATACCCTGTATCATTAGAACGAAATTTGTGGACCCATGTTTATGTAAACTTTTTATATAAACTACTTAAAATGAAAAAGGAGTTGCAGAAACTTATGGTATATACTGTATACTAATACTAATTTTGTTTGTTTTGGTTAGTTTTATGTTTTTACTTCTAGCAATATAAAAAATAAAATTATTAATATGATAAATTTATCATTTAGTCTTACTTTGGTTGAATTCGTGATAGATATTAAATTTTAAAATTTAAAAATGAACGTTGACGTGTTGGGTAAAAAAGAGTACGTAGAATGTACCTCAACGAATTTCAAGTTGCTAAAGTGGTAATACTGATCAAAGCGGGATATTCAAGACGTCGCGTCGTGTAGCTCGAATGCTTAATGTATGCCATTCTGCGGTTTTTAGAGCTTGGAATCGCTATCAGATTTTGGAGTAGTAAGAAGAGCCCCTTATTCGAATCGACAAGGAGCAAGAACCCAAAGAGAAGATAGTCTTTTAAGACAGGCAGTTCGAGGTCGCACCGCTACTGCTAGAACACTGCAAAATCGCCTTATAGAAGCTACGGGAACACGAGCTTCTTACCAGACGATACGTAACCGACTTCACAAAGCACAACTGCGTGCAAGACGACCTGTTAGAGCCCCTAAATTACCGCCAGCTCATCAGGACAATCGTAGAAACTTTTGTCGAAACACCTCAATTGGAATTTAGAGCAGTGGGCTAATGTACTTTTTAGCGATTAAAAAAACTTGATGGTATTCAATAATGACGGGCGTATTCGGAGACGTCCCGGTGAACGATATTTGGATGAGTGTGTGCAAGAAATTGTTCCATTTGGAGGTGGATCGATAATGTTTTGACGGGACGTACCAGACTTGTGGTATTTCGAAAAGGGACTTTAACGGCTGCCCGTTATATAGAGGAGATATTAGAACCTCATGTCGTCACATTTGCCTAAAATATGAGCCCTGAATTCATTTTACAGCAAGATAATGCTAAGCCACATACTGCCAGAGTCGTGAGAAGTTTTCTACAGGATCACAATATTAATGTTATGAGTTACGGATCTTAATCCTATCAAGCATTTCTGGGATGAACTGGAAAGACGTTTAAAGGATCATCAACCTCTTCAATCTTAACCAAGTTGCAGATGCTCTTATGGCTATTTACGAGCAGTTACCACAACAGGTAATTCGAAATTTGGTGGAAAGCATGCCTTGTCGTTGTGTGAAAGTGCTGAGAGTCAGAGGTGGGCGAACTTATTATTAATGTACCTTTTCTGTTATTTTTCGATAAATAAATTTAATTTATTTTTTAAAATTGAAATTTAATTTTTTTTATCGTACTACCAAACCTTCTTTTAAAAATAATATAAGTAAATTTTAATAAAGACACTTATAAAGTATTTCAATATAAATATTTCGCAAAATATCTAATATTTTTTAATTTATTGGATTTTGAAAGGTTTGTCTCTATATTCGTTTTGAGTAGTTTATTTTTAATAGTAGAATCTGCCCTTAAGTTTTGATAAACATATACTGTAACATTCTGTATGTCTTAATCCACTATAAAATAATTATGATAATAACACTTTTAAAACCTTTTTAGGGGGTTCCTTTTGATGTGTCTACCATGAATTGAATATTCGCAATATACCGCAATATATGGAAGCGGCGCTTTTACCCAGCCTGTCAATGTTAAATGTTTCGGTGTCGGTATGGGCAAACGCGTTACTTTTTTGTCGGACAAGTTTGCCACAATGTTGCTTCTGCAATTTTTAAACATTGTGCCAAAAGTCGTAAGGGTACTGTTCGAAACCAGCCCAATCCGATATCCAAAACATGTCAATGGGCCTTATAGTTTCGAAACTGTGACACGTATGATTTTAACACAATGTTTAAAAATTGCATGTTTAACGTTATGGTAAACTTGTCCGACAAAAAGAAAAGAAACGCGTTTGCTTTGTCCAAAACCCAAAACATTTGACATTAACAGGCTGGGTTAAAAAGCTGCTTCCATATATGGCGGTATGAATATTCGTGGTAGAGTCATCAAAAAGAACACCCCCTAAAAAGGTTTTAAAAGTGTTATTATTATGAACTGCATTTCATTACTGGACAAGGGACTAATAAAGATAAAGTAAATTTTGTTTAGTTTAATTATTATTATAATATAATCATTTTAAAAATTAATGATTAGGTTTACTTATAGTTAAGGATCACTTGACTATTGTTCCAAGTTATTACTAACAAACTACTTTTTGGTGAGTAGCTTTATTTTGACAAGACGCCCAACTTTTTTCCTTAAAACTATTTTCGTTGCTGGTACCTTACAGGGGTAGCGAAAATTAATATTGACAGATATCAAAATTTATTACAAACAGTGATGTTCTCTGGTAATTTTTAGAAAATTATCTAAACAAACTGAAAAAATATTTGTCCTACAAAATGTTAGGTTTCATTCAAGAGTCCAATACCACCAACATGTATGGTTAACATTGTCGCAAAAAATAACTACTTACCAGCTGATTCTTTTTTGTTGTATAAATAAAATTTATATAATTTAACACCCACATTGTCCTACAAATTGCAAAGTACGTCATTCTGGTTTTTTAATATTTATCAAATCAACATATTTAATCTTTGCTACCCCTGTACGCAACAAAAATTATTCGTTTGGTCGTCTTGTCGAAATGACGCTAGCACGAAACATTGGCTTGTTAGTTAAGACTTCCAGGGATTCCCCACTATTAATTAACGGCGTATTTGCGGAATACTGGCACTAAGTTATTTATCAATTATTTTAAATCATTTAAAAAAAATAATGTTTTTATTAAATTTTCATTCCATTTTCCCCATTTCTATTTAATCAAACTAAAAGTAATATAAGTTGCATGGGGAATTGAAAGATATCAATTTAATGTGACCTATAAAATATGTTTAATATTTCATTATAACAGTCAAACTATTGGCAAATGTGTAAATTAAAATTAAAATTATTTTAAAAGGTTTTAATTTTATAAACGCATTTCTGAAACTAAGTTATTTGTCTCGGTATATTTTTTGTAAGTGGGACCTTTAGATCATAAATCAAAATTTAATTTTAGTTTATGTATTAGTTTAAGTCGCAAGAGTCAAGCACATAGATTTAAACTGCAATATTTATAAAACAAATTTTATTTAAAGTGCAGTTCTTTTCTTTAGAAACGACCCTAAAATTCCTTGAAATTCAGAATCTAATACTAAATCAGGGAATATTGTTTATTGCTATTGCGCAAGTGCAATAAAATGTTTTAAGTCAATTTTTTCTATTTATTTTTTAGGGCAGCTAAAATCACTGAAATAAATAACCATAAAATTATTATATTAAGTCGATTTTTAACAGAATAATATAACTAGAATTAATAAATTAAAATTACTTTAAAATGTTTAATTAACATAATTTTGTTAACGCATTTATGGAAACAGTAAAAAATGCAAATAGTAATACTAATATTAAATTTTGATACGATGTGATTAATGGGTACTTGTGTTACCAAATCAATACTATGGTAAGTCTAACAGCCAATCCAACTTTTATTTCGTACTAGTGTTCTTTTTTGTTTATTTAACCAATTTAATGCTTATATCTTTTTAATCGAAACTACAGGGTGGTCATTTAAAAGAAATAAAGCTAATTTTGGTTCTGGCACTCCAGATCGTTAAAGGAAAAATGCTTAGAGATGTCAATTTTTGACAGCTTAACATATTTTGCCACTTCCACCCTTTAAACTTCCACCTTCTAGCAGGGTTGAGATTAACCCCCAAAGTTCTAAACAAAAAGGGGGTAAAACGATGATTTTAAAGTTTTCTTGACCCTAATTACAAATGCCAAGATTTCAGCAAAATAAGATATTAATTTATCTCTTTTGCAAGGGTGAGATTCACGTCTAAAATTTTAGGGTAAAATACACCCCCGCAGAAAGAGTAAATATTATCTCATTTTAATTTTTTTTTACCCATATCACATTCCCCAGGTTTTAAGTAGCTTGCTCTTACAGGTAATCTAATATTATAAATTTAAAAAAAAAATAGGTAAGTCTCAAACCTGCTAGAAAGTTCAGTGGGTAAAATTGGCAAAAGAATGTTTTCCACTAAAATTTAAATTGACATACGAGCGTCCCTCCTTGAGTGCTAAAAATTGCTCTATTTCGTTTTAAAATGGCCACCCTGTAAAATAATATATGCATTCGAATTAAGACCTTACTACCAGTAGTAGTTGGAGTCGCCAAAAGACATTCTAGTAATTTTGATCCACAATCTAATTTTATTGTGTGAGTTTTGGCTAAAAATGTAATTTTTGCTTAAGGGTAAAGTTCTAATATTATTGCTAATATCAACAACTATTTGATTCAGATTTCTAGGAGTAAATTTGGACCCAAAACTCCAATGGAACGTTCACATCAATAATTTGTGTAAAAACTAAGTAGTATTCTCTTTATACTGAGAAATCTGGCAAATTGTGTGTCTCTTGATATATTAAAAACAGCTTATCACTCTGTATTCCACACACATCTCGCATATTCGATCATTGCATGGGGCCATGCTGCGGATACTCATAGAGTTTTTGGCCTACAGAGAAAGGCCCTTAGAATTTTGGATAATCTTGGTTTTGGAGACGACTGTAAACATGCATTCATCTCTCATAGGATATTAACAGTGCCCTCACAATATATATTTGAAAACTTAAAATATATAAAACAACATGAGTCCCATTATGTGACCCATCAAAGTATACACACCTACAATACAAGGCATAAACAAGATCTAGTTCCGGCTTATTGGAGAGTGAAAAGGTGTCAAAGTGGCCCAGGACATTGGGCTATAAAATTTTTAATATATTACCTGAAAATATGAGAGTTCTGCCATATAAGAACTTTGAGAAGAAAGTAAAAACCATATTATTGGATAATGCTTTTTATTCGGTGGAGGAGTACCTCCGTTTTAGTTTTTAAATGTGGTTGTCTGCTATTTTGTTTTTAATTGTAAAATGATGTTAATTTTAACCGTACTTGTGATTTGTAACTACTGTACATTTTAAATATTGTTTTAATTTTAATTTTAGAGCCTAAGTATATTGTAAAAAACAAGGCTATAAAAGTATGTTATATCTAGTTGTAACCTTATCTTTTGACGTATGTAAGACAATTTGTCAATAACATGAAAATAAATGAAAAAAAACTCCTATAAAAAACAGATGGTAAGAATTAAAATTAAGTAATATGCAATTAAGTTTATTTACAATTTTTTCTGCGAAATTTGAGAAAATTTAAGTTTGTACATTAGTGTAATTGTACTTTTTTTTTTGTTTTAATACCAATAAATTTAAAATTGTTCTATGAAATTTATAATCATTAAATGCAGGGCACTAATGTACAAACCTAAATTATACCATTATCTCAATTTTTTTTGTTAATAAACAAAATTGCATATTTAAAAGTAGTTTTTAATTCTAAACATCTTTTCTTTATAACGATTTTTGATATTAGTAAAAATACAGGTACATTACTCTTAAGTAAAAATTAAATGTTTGGCCAAACCTTGTAAATGACTAATACAACTGGATATCTAAAGGTTTTTATTGTAAAATAAATAAATAAAAACTTTTCCATATGACGCCAACTTAGGTAGACAAACTGTATGCAAAGAACCTCTCTTCATGTATTATTATATTTTGTAATTTACTTTTAAAAATAATGAAAATAAAAACGTTGAAAATAGGTCTATTTTTAAATTATTATTTTATTTACGACATACTAATTTTCGTTTTTTGTTTAAGTTTTAAAGATTTGCAGTAGAGTTTTGCCCATTAAAGTTTTCTATGGAAAAATATTAAGGTACCTATAATTTAAATTATTTTGTTTCTTTAAAACAAGCAATTACCAAAAAAATTATGTATATAAAAACATAATATAAGGAAAAGTCAACTTTTATATTTAATAAATTTATACGGATGTTTATTCAAATTCGTTAATATGGTAAAAAAATAGTCCTGTTTATATAAACTGCTTGAATTTTAGAATTTAAAATTTACGAAGAAAATTATAAAACAAGCCAGTGTTTAAACTTTCTTTAAGTACACAAAGCACAAATTGGCTTAAAGTTAATATTTGAAAAGGTTCTTACCACTGAAGTTTTAAAGAATAAGAAAATTTTTCAGAACATATTTAAAATGTTTATTTGTTTAGTAACGTAAATATCTAAATTTAAAAAAAAGTAACATAAGAAGTATGTTATAAATAAAATGTTTTTTTTTTCTATTTATCTTGGACTTCGAAAATAAAAAGATATCACAAGACCCCAAAATAATGATTATTTAAAAGAACTATAACGGTGAATTATTATAATAAAAAAGTTTTAAATTTTTTGGCTGAAGGCTCCCTAATGACCAAAAAAACATAATTAAATAACCTGGTAGAAACGACTTTATAAATATTTTTTAAATCTGGGGCTTAACCGATAAATCCATGACATGCCAGGCGTAATATTAATGACTTTTTTAAGTCGATCAAATCTATTTGAAATGGTTCGGTTAATCCAATATCTTAAGGAAAAATATACTACTTAAATATCATAATTAGTATAATTAAAAAGTTTTTAAAAGATCTTTTTAATAATCATATAACACCGGGTGTTTCTCAGAGGTGGAACCCCTTATAAGTTTTTTACTTATTAAGATAGAAGAATAAATTTTGGGTATATGGTAATTTAACATAATTATTATTTAATCAACAAGGAAATACGCAATTATTAGGATTTTTTACCCTTAACTAAACAAGATAAAATAAAAAGAAAAGCTGTATTTAATTTAATTAAATTTAAACAAATATGTATAAAAATTTACACACATCTTTACAGCGTGTCGTAGTTTTTTGTCAGAAATATTTTTAGGGTGCCGCTAGAGACACAACAGGACTTACAATGGCATAATTTCTAAACCATTACAAATATCAAAAAATCAAAAAATACTGTTTTTATAAAATCTGGAGCGATATAATTGACGTATTTTTTGAAGCACCTCTATCAACGCCCTAAGCCGCAGTCATTTTAAAATTGTAAGTGGCAAAATGCTTTATTTGGCACCTTTCTGGAAAGCTTCTGAGCTTTTCATTTTTCTAAAATTTAAGGCTAGTATTTGATGACTTTTTAAAGACCAACAAAAAGCATTTTTTATAGGCTTGCCAGAGAGGTGCCACATAAGGGTTGTTGCCATTTAAAATTTTTAAGTGACTGGGGTTGCAGCTTAAAGGGTTAACATAGGTGTTTTGAAAAACAAGTTATTTATATTCCCCCTAGGTTTTATAGAAACGGTATTTTTTTATTTTTTGATATTTGCCTGGTTTAGAAAATATAGCCATTGTAAGTTTTAAAAACGCACCCTGTATAGACGCTTATGTTCTGGGGTCATTTCTTAGCCACTAATAAAAACATAATTTTAAATATTTTTAAACTTATTAATTTAACCCGCCCAAATTAATGCAATACGAAAAAATTTGTCAATGGTTTTACAAAAACAAACCAAATATTTCTAGCACAAAACTCGAAAATCTGACAATAGTGCTAATAAATTACTATTTAATTTTGCGTGCTCATAACATACCGGGTGTCAACAAATTTATTTATTAAGCCACAACTCCCAGAGTATTGGACATAATCTAAATTGGATTTAGTATACGTATATGGTGCGAGAGAAGAATTTATGCATATTTTTTACTTTCCAGTCACTTCCGGTTTGACCGTAAATGACCCCAGTTTTTAATCTTTAAATAAAACACCTTGTATATTTTAATATTTTTGGATTCCTGAGACAACTCTTAGTTAAAATGTAACATTTTAAAAGGTTTTTGAGCACACTTGAATTTTTTAGAGCCAGTTTTAATATTGCATCTAGGTGGATATGATTGAGCGCAAATTAGTCTATTGACCCTAGGTAATGGTAAAAAATACAATAGCAAGGTTTTATTTACTTATGTGAAAAATAGGAATAAAACAATTTAGCATATTGAATTTCCGTGTCTAACTATTTTTTTTTCAAATGGCAACCCTTTTAGACACGCACTTTTCAAATATAGGATTTCCTTACGAATCCAATAATACCCATCTATTTGCGATCGGATTAAAAATAAAATTATAAATAAAGATCCACCTAGAATTAATACCACAAAAGGCACGCAAAAATCAAGTAGGCGTAAAAACTTTTAAAAATGTCAAATTACTATTTAGAATTGTCTTGGAAATCCAAATATGTCAAAATATACCATTTAAAAATTTAAAATAAAAGTCATTTTTAGTTAAACCAAAAGTAACCAAAAAGTGAGAAATATGCAAACGCTCCTCTCTTTTATACCATTTAGCTATACCAAGTCTCATTTTGATATGTCCAATACTCTAGAAGTTATGACTTGTCTAATAGATTCGTTGACACCAGGTATTAGATAACAAATTTGGTTTTAAAGTTATTTAAGGGTTGCGGCACTTTTAACTTACCCCGTATGTCAAATTTAATGTTTAGGTTATAGGATATGCAGAGGCGATTGCCACAAAAATCTCTTAAAAAAGTCCCATATGTTGCGAACTTTCGAAGGTTACTGTATAAAGAAAATAAAATATTTTACATTTTTTTCTTTTGGTTTTTTAGAATACGATTTATAAAATAAAAGTAGCGACTTTATAACTTTCAGACACAAATTGCATTACTTATCTCGATTAATCTTGTCCAAAACGAGTCGTCCCAAACATTAGCGTCTGGCTCCAAGCAATCTCAGGAGCGCAAAAGATCAATTTAATTTAACTCACCTACCTTATCTGCTCAAGTAATTTTTCTTTTGACTCCCTAAACTATTATTTTATCCGAGTAACATAAATGAAATTTCTTTATTAGTTTCTAAAAAATTAATAATAGGTGAAGCTATAAAAACAATTTTGGTTGCTGGGTAAAAAAATATTGTTGATTGCATGATACTACAGCCATTTTTTAAAAATGGCCTTTTTGGTAGGAAATGGTTTTAAGTAATTTTTATTTTAAGAAGCTTGTTCAAAACATTGTTATTATTAAAGCAACTTAGCACAAATCAACATTATTGTTTAGTAAAATTAAAGGTTTTTATTGTCATTTCATTACAAGATCGTAGATATAATAATAATATACAGTGTGTTTCCTAACTACGGCACGAAATTTAAAAGGGTAATATCTTATGCCTTTTTATTAAAAAGATGTACCTAAAAATAGGTTCCGACTTGCTTTATTATTGAGAGACAGTGCGTCAAAGTTTTTAAAATAATATAACTAGCATTAAAAAAATTACCGACTTTAGAAAAATTAATAAAACTCACTAATAAATTTTACCCTAAGGTTGTTGATTTTGAATGCGTTCCTGATCTCTATTATATGAGCATATACCACAGCAGACAACTTTGCCGCACAAACAACGTACGACAGAGAGAAGAAAATAGATTTAGTACCTTTTTCTCTCTTGTTTTTTTTTATGGGACCACCAAAGAAGTGCACTCTTTAAAATAAAAAAAAATATTTCTTAAAATCGATCTACAAACGCCGAAGTAATCCCGTAACATACACAAAAAAACCATACAGGCGAAGAGAACCTCCTTCCTTTATAAATCGGTTAAAAAGTCGTTTATTAATATATTAAAGTGTTACATAAAAAGGCTTTATTTTTTTTATCGAAAACAAAGCGAGTTACAAAGATCATACAAGAAACTAAAAGTTTAATTTTTAATTGGTAAATAAAAAAATAAATAAATAAAAAGTTTATAAGTAGTAAATGGCGTACTTTTTCTTCTTAAAAATATTGGCTGTTGTACCCACTGATATGCCAGTGGACCCAATAATATTAATATAGGTAGAGTTTTATAAGCGCCTTGTTACAATAAATAGGTGTATTAAATTTCATTCAAATTGTACAAAACGTTTTAAAGATATTTTAAAAATACCGCCAACTTTAATGCTCTGTACCTTAGAAATGAAGCCAGTCTGGACATAGTATGTTTATAGGAACTTTCATAAAAGGAAATAAGGAATCGCCCACTTAAGTTTCGTACCGTACTTAGGAAACACCCTGTATTGTCACGGTTTCTTATAGCTTTTCTCTTCGTGGGCTTAACAAATCAAACACTTGACAAGACATCACTTTATTAAAATCACTTTAGTAACAATACAACGTACACTTTACCTTTCTACGATCCTAACTATATCACTTATAACAAATAACTAACTGCGGCTTACTAGAGTCTGTATATACTAGGGCTGGCAACCGAAACCGGTTTTTCGGTTAACCGGTTAACCGGTTTTCGGTTAACCGCGGTTTTGGCCAAAACCAAAAACCGGTATTTGAAAACCGGTTTTCGAATACCGGTTAACCGGTATTTAAAAACCGGTTTTCGAATACCGGTTAACCGGTTTTGAAAAACCGGTTTTCGAATATCGGTAAACGGTTTAAAAAAGCGGTTTTTAAATACCGGTTTTTCGGATAATCGGACCAAAATTGAAAAGCGGTTTTTCGAATATCAATTAATAGGTTTTTGGTTGATTGCGGTTTATATAAAAACTACAACTTACTATAATAATACACTAAATTAAAATTTAAAAATCACCACTTTTCCTTTTCTGTCTTTTTATTAACCAAGAAAAACACCGAAAATAGAATACCAATTTTAAATAAAGAGGAAGAAATAAATTATGTATGTATGTATGGAATTTTTACATCACCTTTTAGAATCTTGCATTTTAATAACAGGGATGTTATATTTTTATTCTTATTTATATTTAACCAATTTCTTTTAAAGAATATTATAGGATAAATAATGATTATCACTTAGCACCACAGCTCATGGGCAAATCCGTAATCAACGCAAAAACGATTAATAGAGAATAATTACTTTCCGATTTTCTGTTAACTGTGGTTTAGAAAAGCCTTTTTCGGTTTTGAGAACCTTTTTCGGTTTTCGGTTTTAAAGACCGTTTTCGGTTTTCGATTTTAAAAACCGATTTCGGTGTATTGGTTTTTCGGTTTTAAAAACCTGTTTCGGTTTTTCGGTATTAAGAACCGGTTTTTAATACCGGTTTTTAAATATTCGGTTAACCGGTTTTAACCGAAACCGGTTTTCTTAAAAACCGGTTAACCGGTTTTTGCCAGCCCTAGTATATACCTAATTTACCTATTTTATAGTCTAGACACAATCATACTTCTCTAGATTATTCTACTTATTATTTTTACAAAATAAAGCACTATTGTTATCAAACTAAGAATGCTACGATGTAACAATTGTCTTATACACAGAAAGCATAAAAATAGTTTAGCATTAGTGTCTGGTTATGCTTTACGTAGGATGTACAGGGTGGCGCCTTTTCGTTGACCTTGCAGGGTGTGGCGAAAACTAAAAGAAATAGAACGAATCTGATTGCACAATCCCGATTTCAGTTTTTAAAACAAATTTAGTGGTAGGAGGAAATCCTGGCTAACTTGATTCGTTTTGGAGACACAGGGTGATTTTTAAATTTTGTCAACTTGGCCAGGCACTTGTAACGCGCTTAACATTAGAGATAGAAAAAAAATGTAAATAAAAAGTTTTGGGGATTTTTACGTAGAATTTAGGGGCATACCTTTATTTTTTCCATTGACTTTTAGTTTAAAGTTATAACACAAAGTTGGGTTTTTTAAAATGGTAAACCCTGTATATTTTTCACCAATAGAAAGGTCTACCTTAAATATATCAGAAGTGCCAACAAAACACCCTGTATATTATATTACCAATTAAAAGATATTTTAAAGTGGTCTAAAAAATATCAAATTTAATGTATTTACCTTTTATAGTTTTGGAAATGTGAGCATATAAATCTAAAAAATAATAATATATGCTTTAAGATTTGGAAGCTCATAATTCCAAAAATTGTTAGAAAAAATCATTTTAAATTTGGTAAATTCCTAACGGTCTTTAAAATGCCTTTTTAATGGGAATGAAAAATACAGGTAGTTTTATTTTTAAAATGCCATTTTATTATCGCATTCCTGACGATGCCTATATTTCCGAAAATATGACAAATTAAATATATCTAATGTTGAAGTTTTTTAAGGCTTTTAAAAGACCATTAGCATCTCCGATACCCTTAAAATTAAATTAGACATAAGATGTAAGGAAAATGTACCACAACTTTTAAATACATTTAAAAGCAAATTTGTAATCTAATACCGGGTGTCAGCGAATTTATAAGGTAAACCATAACTTCCAGAGTATTGGACATATCAATTTGCTTTTACCACTGAATTTGTTTCAAAAATCTTAATCAAGATTGCGCAATTAAATTTGTTCTATCTCGCTTAGTTTTCGCTATATCCTGCAAAGTCAACAAAAAGGCGCCACCCTGTACATACCATCTCTCTTTCAATTCCCACTTCTACACTGACAAAATACTCTTTATTTTACAATAGCAAAAAACGATTTAACCACCTTCCTTGGCGATTAGGAGAAATTGCTGAGGAGAGAAACTTTTGTAGGGAGGTCAAGAGGTTGTTGGTTGGGAAAGCTTGTTATTGCGTTAGAAAGTATATCAATGACGTGTTGTTAAATCCATCGATATTTTATTAGTTTGCCTTTTTTATAAGCGTCGAAACATAGAATCTGCCTGCTGTCCTAAAACAACCGAAAAACATATGATTGGATAAAAATTAATATTAGCCAATATTTTATTTTACCTATATTTGATCGAACTAATATTTTTTACCGATGGTTTCGTCGCATTTTCATATTTTTGACAAGATTTCGTGAGTAAAAAGAAAAGTAAACGCTCAGAGCCTGACGTTATCTACTTGCTCTATATAAAAAGAGATGGGGATATGTTCTGATTAGTTTGATCGTAATTAATGATGTGAACTGTTTTTGGTCATGTCCGTGTTGGCCCTAATACTGGGCCGTATTTGGTTTTGTTTCAGGCGCAAATCTCAATTGCTCGAGATTGCTTACTTAAATTTTAGTTATTTGCTTTTTTAAATAATTGTGCTTATTTTAATAAGTATTTGTGACTCCAGTTTTATATATATTTTTTTAATGAGTATCATTTTTAACCATTTATGGACTTATTTAATTATAAAAAAATAGAAAATATTTTAGGCCCGCCTCTGTTTTCCGCCGACTTAAAAGATTTGCCGAATTATCTGTGGCGGGTACAATATTTATTCAGTGTTTTTTATCCTTTTTATATTCGCTTTGTCATGTTATTTTACCTAACCTAACCCTTATTAATGTTTTTTATCGTCTTTGCTTTTACTTTATATTTTTTAATTAATTTAACACTACTTTTAGTTATATGTTTTATAAAAATCTTGGTTATAATCATACTAATGTATTTTTATTTTATTGTACATAAATGGATTTTTACTTTTCCAACTATAAAGCTTTATTAAATTTATTTGTATTTTGATTTAATTAAACAAGTCAAACTTACTTACTGTATCTAATATTATTATTTATTAAATATTTATTTAAAAATATTATCCCAAAAATATTTCCAACAGTTTTTTTACCACCATTTAAAAAATAAAGTTAACTTCTCTAATAAAGTATTTATTTTAAAAAATGAAATAAATACTTTATAAGATCTGTGCTTAACACTTCTAAATATTAAAGTTTTATAGTTATCTGTATTATAAAAGTAAGTTCTTAAATATTAATAATAAAGCATTTTTGCTTATTTTAAATTTCGTTAAAAAAATTTCCTTTTGCTAAAATATTAAAAGCATTCTACTTTTTTATGTAATACATTTTAAAGGCGCTTTATATGGTAAAAAATAAATTTTATATAAAATTTTAGTTTTTTCAGAGTGTTACAGAAGGGAAATAAGAAATATAAATATTCAGTACGGTTTATTTAAATTCTATTATAATATTATATTAAAACAGTATGTTAACTTTTTTCTTAAAGTCAATTGCTAAACAGTATTTTTTGTGCTGGCAGCTGTATTTATTTATTAAAATTTTGAATGCATTAAAACTTATCCAAATATTTTATTGATTTTATAAAAATAAATATAATTATTTTTGTCTGGGAGTTCTAATATTGTATTGGGTCCAATTTAAGTTAGTATTAAATTTGTTTAATAAAATTCAAAAAGAAGAGTAGAACTAAGTGTAAAATGTTTTTTTTTGGAAATAAATAAAGTTATTGGCTTATAATAGTAAACAGTTAAAATTTAAATAGAAAACAACATTTACCTACGTTAAAATTCAACAAGACGCAAATAAAAAAAACAATATTTCATTGTGAAAGCAGCGTGGCTTAACCGATTTTAAAACTAAAAATATTTAAATTTATATAAAAAAGTAAAATTTACGCAACTGTGCGTTTTAGTCTAAAATTTATTTTTAAGTTAATAAAACTAAAAAAATATTTTTTTAAATTTTTTATTTTTGAATATCCAAAAAAAATATTTAATACGACATATTGCTGCTAGTCACGGAGATATACATGCTGCCTATAATTTAACTTTCTTCGTATTTTATATAGATTGGCTGGAATTCTTTAGAAGTTAAAAAGGTATAAATTATAAATATGTAGTTAAATAAAAAATAAATGAAATATAAAATTGCCTAATTTTGACTGTCCCACTTAATTGGCTTAGGCTTACACTAACATCAGAAAATATAAAGGTAAACTGCGTGTGCAAGTAGCACCAATAAAAACAACACCCTTATTTAGTTTGTTGGTATTTAAATGAAATAAAAAACTTCCCTGACCGACGCGACGCAACGATCCGGTAATCCTCTGTCCTACTTCGATACATAATAATATATTTTATTCTTACGCTCCTTATTAGACCTATACACAAGGTTTTAGCCCATCTGTAGTGTTTTCGATATTGCCCTATGATAATAGAGGTACCGACTGCTCTGTCTGACTTACCTTGTAACCCAGTGATAAACCTTTGTGTATGAACGTGTCATTTTTGTAGAAAAATGTAAATATCGTTGCCGTGCCATACATTGTTTTTTGCAGAGCACAAATTAAATGGTCATCACTTACTTTTAACTTGAAATACAGAAGATAGCGAATGTTAAAGAGAAAAAAACACTTTCTAATCTTCAACTATCTATTTTACTTTAACTCATATTAAAGAAAGAAAAAAATTAAAACATGCTTGCGTGACCAAATTTTTAACTTCGCGTGCCAACTAGGGCACGCGTGCCAATGGTTCACCATCAGTGTTGTAACCTGTAACCTTACAGGGTATCAAGTTATAAATTTACATCGCTGTTAACTTTTTTATTTATTTAAACCAAAAAATAAGTAAATTTAATTATTTCCGTAGTTTTCGTATCAGTAATCGTGTTTTTATTATCTTCCATAATATACAGGGTACGACAAAATGTATGATTTTTTTATAATGGAACGCCCTATTCATTATTTCACCATTAAACAGATCTTTTAAAAAGCTTTAAAAATATTATATTTGATATATCTATTTTATTTATTTTCGGATATATGGCCATTTAAATTTAAAAAATATTTTTTTGCCCCTTAAAAACGTAATAAATTTACTTGCCCCCTAACATTTCTTCTTTTTTAAAATATAAAAGAAATAAAAAGAAAAACTATTTTGATGGGTTTGTTTCGTAATATCCGTATATTTCATGAAAATGCTTATCATTTATGATATAACGGAATTGGAAATTTTTTTCATGGAACACCATGTATATTAAATAACCATAAAAATATAATAGGAAGAACATTACAAAAATGACATATTTAATTTGTCTATTTTAAATGGTTTTAGAAATATTACCATAAACAAAATACTATTATTTTAAAAAGATCTCTTTATTGGTGATATAATATTCAGTGTCTCAAAATAACTAGCTAAATTATATTCCCTGACAGGGTGTTCCATTTAAAAAAAATGTACTCTGTATTTCTTGGGGGATAATAAAAATCTGAATACTGATTTAAAAAGTACAAAATCAACCAAACAACTAATATTTTTGTTTATTTTAAAAGATAAGAATATGCGGGTGGGGTTATAAATTTATTACTTGAACCCAGCACCTGTAGTTTAGGATTTTTTTATTTTATGCATTAAATGCATAATTACTAATGGCCAAAGATTAAAAAAAACCTTAGGAAAAACTATAGGATGTTTTTTAATCTCACAAGATCGTTTTTACTTTATTTTAACGTCATTAGATAATCTAATTAAAATTTAGTGCTAGACAATTACCATTTAAATATTCTATTTTTATAAATTATTCACCCAGGCGTCGCAACTTTAAGCTGGTGTTAACTTGGCACAAAGTGTTGCTTGCTACATTACAAAACTTGACATAAAAGTTAGGTCTCAATAGAATTCTAGACCCAACATGGACGATTTTTCGCTTGTCTGTCCAAAGCAACCTTGCGCATCCAATCATAGGACTCATTCTCCGTGAAATAACTTGACTTTCTAAAGATCAACTCTTTGTCAAGTGTAAAACTCTCTAAGGATATTTAAAATTATTGTCCGTAACGTTTTAGTTGGAGCTAACATAACATGTTATAAAATAAGACAAACTTTTACCTTAACGTAAAGGTATAAGATAATTATTTTTTGAATCCAATAAAAATCAAAAATAAATATTTTTTTTTTTCTGTTAAAAAATGCTAAAGAAAAAAGAAAAATAAAAAAATACTGCCAAATATAAAATATGTTTAAGTCAACGGCTAAATAGGACTGCAAAAAAATACTTATTTTAGTGACGGGAAAAATTACTTTTTATCTCTGTCAATAGGTACTAAAATTTGAGTTTTTTAAAATTACTTTATTCCGTATATACACGTAATAAAAGCTATATATTTAATTTTAAAATATTTTATTATACAGAACTTTCTTTTTCTTTATATTAAAAGTCCAATTAAAAATTGTTTACCGTTATAATATTTAAAATGTCTACTAAACACTTTCTTTCAGTTCCATATTTTTAATTTAAACCAGTTAAATGATTAAATTGCATTGACAAATATTTAATAATTTTGTTAAAGGTCTTTGTAATAACGAAAGCTCTTAATGCTGTCGTTTCCAATACAACAGCCGACCTGTTTAAAAATTCAAATTTTACATAATTTATTTTCGAACTTTAAGGTAATTTGATATTATGTTTTTTCTTTCCATTAAGTCGTCGATTTTCTAGTCACAAAAAAAATAGTGTATCGTACACGGAAACAACATAACTTTCTATTAAAATCTATAAAATTCTTCCTTGCAAAATAATACCTTCTGATTTAAAAATATTTTTGGTTATGGGTCAACTAAGCTATTTTTGGCCAGGATTAAAAGTTTTTATATTTTTATGTTTTTTTTTTTGGTATTTATTTATTTTAAATAATAGGTAATTACTCGCATAACTGTCATCTGCAATAAGCAGTGTATTTAAAAAAAAAATAATGATAAAACCAGAAAATTCCACATTAGATACGTCTCATGTACTCATAATTCAAACCTACAAACCAGGATTAAAAGAAGTGGTCACCACCAACAGAGCTAACTATCTTCTCAACTATTAGGCCATATTTTTGCGATATCTTAATGACAATCAAATTATCCTACGAAGAACAATTTAGTTGTGCAAGTGACTGGGTTTCCAGGAGACTGGGTCAGGTAATAAAGCTAAGTAAAAGCTTTTACTTACATGATAGGAGATAAAACATACAGAATTTCCTGAAACAAATAAAGCAAATACTATTGTATTAGCTTTTACTTAAATTTATTCACCGGTTGTCCGACGGACATACGATGCGACGGACTTTTCTGGGACCAAATATACTGGGTGTCCGGAAAGGTGAGGTCAAAAATGATAGGGGTTATAAAAAAAAATAGCCAAAATAATGCTAGTACTTCATAAAAAAGTTCAATTGCGCTTCCCTCGGAAGTTATTGACCTTTAAGGTTAGAATAAACAAAATATTTTATTTATAATGGTTACCACAATATTAATAATATTTGAGAAAATAAATTTACTTGCACCAGTTTTTTCATAGGCAAATGATTGCGCTGTAAGTCATAATTATACAGGGTGAGACGAATTTTTTTCTGTTTTCGCTAATTGTATGCATTTTTACAGAAGTTGTTTAATTCCTTAATCTCTTTTCTAGAAAAAGGTATACTTTATTTAAATCCATATTTTACACCGTTTTAAATGAAATTACATTTTAAATCCAGACACCAGCATTTTGTATGTAAACAAAATAAGTTTTTGGAAAAATTATTAAAAAATGGTAAAATTATTAAAAATGATGTTTGTAAGCTTCTAAAACTTTGTTGTCTATTCAATTTTATTGGATTATTATTTCCAAATTCTTATTTTTTTCATTTTTTAACCACCTTTTTTTTTTAAACCAAGACCTTTAGGACATATGCTCATTTGAAGTTAAAACACAATTTTCATTGTAAAATTACCCCTAAAAGTATGTTGGTCGAGTTGCTGGACACACTGTATGTGATTATTTCTTTTCTAATTTTGTTTTTTGTCAGCTCTTTCTAAACCAATTATTAAAAAAACGTTTTTATTCGTAAAATGGCTATGTATACTATGTTGTAAAGACATACTAATACTACTACAGCAAAATGCAATTTTAATTTTGATTGACACTATTCGTTCGAATTGTAATTCCAAAATTGCGCATTTTGGCCCTAAAAAGCCGACATATGCCAGTTTATCTCAATAATTTTGATAAAGTGAAAACAAGGATTTGCCAAATCTGCTTTATTTTTCAGTTGTGAGTTATAATAGCGATGACAAGCTGCTAGTTTTTGTGCTATTTTTAAAATCGTTATGGAGAAAAACATAAAATAGCTTTAAGCTATTTTTTTTTTTTTTTTTGTAGAGTTGCTTTTATAAAAGAACCTTAGTGTTGGGCATTTATACCTCTAGTCGAGTAAATTAAGCTGTTAAACAGGTTATCGTTGAAAGTCCTCGGTAAGAGTTTAGTTGTATTTATTAAACAATATAAATGTTATTTATACAGGGTGTCATCTGACTTTTACGGCAATCACATCTCGGCATGGTCAAATCGCTATCTATTTAGTACACAGGCAGTTACTAATTCGAAAAATACCATTAGAATCTTGGAAACAGCAAGAGATACAGGGTTGCTTAAATTAGAAAAAAGTTGCCCAATTTTATGCTTAACAATATTCTGCTTTAACATTTTAAAGATTTGCTGCCGTTCCTAAAATATCCGGCAAAAACCGACATTTTGCGAAACAGTTTTCATTTCTTTCTTGGGTTATTAAAAGAGATATTTTAAAACTAACGACACATTCACATTGCCACTTTTTTCTGTTCAATGAAATAATGTAACTAAATTTAAGATTAGACGTTTCGTCTTTGAGTCACCATCAACAACTTTTTTTTTTTTTAATGGGCGAAATATTTGGTTTTAAACTTAATACACCTATATTTTAATTCTACGATAAATCACACTTTACATTTATGCGACGTTTCAAACCAAAAAACCACCATCCACTATTTTTTTTTTTCATTAAAAGTTACGTTTTTACTCGAAACGGTTTTGGAAATTTTCATTCAACGGTAAGTATGCATTCATTTACTTCTATTACCGCTCATTATTATTCTTTAAAATAATTTGTTTATTTATAAGTTAACTACAAGAATTAAGATAATTTACAAACAATACGCATACGTAATGAAATAAAGCATTCTATAAATCAAACGCCTCTAATCACTTTATCTTAACCGGTCATAAAAAAGATGAATACTTACTTGGAAACGAAAATTTTGCAGGTAAGTATAAGGTTTGGGGAAAAATCGTTTTTGGTATGGGAAAATGGTGAATTATAATGGTTATTTAAATCAAAACGTCGCATAAATGTAAAGTGTGATATACCGTTGGTTTTAGAAACAAATAAGAAGTTTCTTCAGTTTAAAACCAAATATTCCGCTTATTAAAAAGAAAAACAAAGTTGATAATGGTGACGAAAACACAAAACGTCGGATCTTAAATTAAGTGACATTATTTTATAGAACAGAAAAAGTGGTTATGTTAATGTGTCGTTTGTTTTAAAATATCTCTTTAAATAAACCAAGAAAAAAATAAAAACTGTTTTGCAAAATTTCGGTTTAATCCAGATAATTTCGGAACGACTGCAAATTTTAAAATTTTTCAAACGAAATAGTGTTAGGCATAAAAATGCGCAACCCTCAATTTACCCAACCCTGTATCTCTTACCGTTTCGAGATCCTACTGGTGTTCCTCGAATTTGTAACACCTTGTATATGGGAGTCATGTTTAGAGTACTATATTGTCAAAATAATAATACAGTCTGCTAAAAAGTATTTTTTCTATGAGGAACCTGGAGGTCCAATTCATATTAAAGGCTTTTGTTTAAAACAAATCAATAATTATGCGATGGCTTGCAAACATCATTTTCGACATTAAATTTAAAAGAGGTTAAAATAAATGGGGTGTTCCACTAAAAATAAGAAAGTTGACATTAACTTTCGGAACAACTAAGTAGTAGAACACTCAAAATATTTTAGTCGTATGTCCCCCACTAATTTTATAATGCTCCTTAAATTTCAAAATTTTTAAGAAATTATTTGCGGTAGCTTCTGGTGGGACACCCTGTATATGTATAAATACCCTAAAGCATATTTAATTATATGTATTACTATTTAAATATTTATAGTAAATTTTAAATTTAACAAGAGCAGTGCTGCATGTTTTTGTTTTTAATGTGTGTTTCATGACAAGATTATCTGTCTCTAAAATCTGTAAGAAAGATCAAGTCATATTATCAAAAATTAAAATTTAAAATTTTACAAAGATCACTTTTTTACCAGTAGACGTAAAACTCCTAAATTATCCTACAAAAAAACATATATATTTAAAAAATTAAAATATTTGTTAGGATTTTAAATTTTAATTACCAATTTATAAATATGGTATCGTATAAGAATAATTAGTTTTTTTAAGTAATAATGTGGTAAGTAATCAGGTAATACCATAAAAAGATTTCTTTTACATAAAAAAATATGATTTACAAAGGCCGTCTCAGTAATATGTTGATAACAAATTAAATACATAACTATTTAATAAATAATCCAATATATAGGATTTATTTAAAAGAGTGTCAGAACCTTAAAATATTACTGCAACAACATTGCTTAGTAATATGTCGCTAATCTGTCATAGTTGTGTTTAGTAATATTAAACAAGTTATTATAAAGATATACACAATTCTGCAACGTAAAGAAAGAATTAAAATAAAATTATTAAAATCTATTATTATATTGCGAGATATTTTAAAAAATGGTAATGCGATTTGGCCGCTAAGATCATGCGATTTCTCACCCTTGGATTATATTCTGTGAGACTAACTTAAATTCGAGGTCTACGAGAATACACCACTAACGATTTGTGACCTCAAGCAGAGCATTTCAAGCACCACTACAAATTTACCGGGTGATAAGATTGACAAAGTAATCAGATATTGGTCCACAAGAACCCATTCAATTGGACAATGTAGAGGAGGATATTTACATAATATTATTTTCAAAACTTTATGATATAAATTTCTTTTTAAAATAAAATTAAAATTATTTACATTTTACTTGTAGTTATTACTAAGTGGCATTTTAAAGTTCTGACGCTATTTATAGAACACCCTTTATATCGGTTTATAGGTAAAAACTGACAAACGATTAACAATTTGTTTCGTTAGGTAGTTTTGTTTTCTATTTGGGATAATTTTATTATTATTACGCCTTTCTACCAACAAACCTAATTTTGTATTTTAGTAGTTATACCCCAAAATTTATTATGTTACTGTTTTTTTAAGCCATAAACATTTTACAAACAGGAAAAAACCACAAAAAAATATACCTATTTTTAAAAATCTTATTTTTTTTCAATATAACGAGGGAGTGCAATAAAGTTTTAATAAACTTTAGGTTTCGTGGCCAGAAATAATATTTTTGTTAAAAAATATTTTTAAGTTAAAAGTAATACTTTTTAAAAATTATTTTTAATGCATACGACCAAAACGGATGCAGTTCTAACCGCATACATAAGGTAATTTGTTTTTAATTTTAAAAAGTTGGTTGTCATTTTTTAATAAATATTTTATCTAGGTATAAGTAATAGTAAGATATACAGATTTTTAAATGATTCACAATTTAGTACTTAATAATACACCGTTCTTAAATCAAAAATATTTATACCCATACACGACTTAATGTGTTTACCTAAATAATATCAACTCCCAATTTTTCGTATATTAAGGTCGATTTAGTTTATATTTTTACACAGAGTTTGTGCATTACCCCACTTTTTTTTACAAAATAAAACTTTACCAAAGCAGTACTAAAAGTTTATGACATATTTACTACACCTTTGTGTATAAAATATGAATAACGAAAATAAAATTTCAAATGCTTCTAACTTGGGCCTTTTATTACATCTGGGCAAGTTTTCTTAAAAAGAAACATGTAACTTTGATCTTGGGTTACTTCTGAATATATACAAACGTTTGTGACTCCCTTGACAATGGGTTATTCGTAAAATTTTATCAAAAATAACGCCGCATTTTATATACACATAAATAAATAAATAACAAGAGTGGAAAGAGACAATTTTTAAATAAATTAAATACTAAGGAAAATTTTAAAGTATAGGAATAGCAAAACCTTTTTTTTAATAACTTTAATATAAATAGTTTGTATAAAAAATATTTTAAAACGTTTTTAGTGCAAATACAACCATAAAATTAATAAGTTTAAAGTTAATATTATTTTATTATATAAAAACTTACTTATAATATTCGTTATTATTTTTATATTAAACTAAAAACACAATAAAAGTAAGTGTCCAGTAACTCTGCTGACAATATTTAATAGGTTATTCTACAATAAAAAATAAGAGTCAACCTTTAAACGAACATATGTCCTAAAACTATTAATTTTTGATAGTTAAGTGTAAAAATTTTTAAAAAAATATCTTTTTATATGATAACTTCTATACTAGTTCAGATATTTTTAAAACATTTAGGACACGTCGCGTCGTTTAGTAATTAGAAGTCATTTTTTCACGACAAAAAAATATACATTTTTATCTATGTCGTCCAGCGTTTAGGGTACTACTTTTTATTAAAAACATGGTACGACACTGCATTTTCTTAAAATAAAAATATTCTTTAAAGCTTCAGTTAGGTTTAAAAAATATATTGTTTTTTTTTACTTTTTAAATAACTGTACTGTGGTCTTGTTAATAAATAGAAACTATTTCTTACCGTGGTCAAATTGCTGTTTTACAGTATTTAGAATAGAGTAGACAGGTTAAGACTACGGCTAATCACTTAGTTTGCTTTACCTATTATTATGTAAATTAAAGTTGGAATTGCTAAGAAATGGTTAAGATGTATTACCGTACATCGAATAAAAAAACTTAATAAATCAAATTTATTTGTTTTAAATTGAACAATAATTCTCAAAACATATTTTTATTTGAAGAAAAAGCAATAGCGTACCATTTTTTAAAATTCCTTTTAGCCTCTCATGAACGCATTGGTGATTTTTTTTTAATGTTAAAAATAGTGTTAAATGCGTAAAAGACGTCTCCCATTTTTTTTTAACTAAATTTAATTAACAAAATACAAAAAAACATTATATTTTTAAATTTTAAGTAAACGTAACAGACGTTTACACGTTTTTTAAAATCTAGTTTAGTTCATATGTTTAAATAAAAAAACATTGTAGAATTACCCCTAAAGTTTATCAGTATAGTTACTGGGTACCCTGTTTAATTTTATTTATTAAAACCACGGTACTTTCCATCAAAAATTGGTGGTTTTGTAACAGTTGCTGGAGTACTATACTTCTTAATGTGTTGTAACTGTTGGGACTCTGGTTGGGTTTGACCTTGAAATAACTCCTACAATCCACTGCACTTTTTTCTTTATATCTCCTTTTGTAAAATTTAATTTAAGCAATATTTATTTTTATTAATAAAATAAAACAAAAAATATACTTTGTTCATAGTCACTTTAATTAAATATTTAGCCGTGACAGCTGTTTCTGTAGTACAACTACATTTTCAAACGTACTGACAAACTAAAATTATGTTACTTATATATAAACAGTAATACCTAATAAAAACATATTTTTTAAAAAAGGTTTTAAAATCAATATGGTACAGTTGTGAAATTTAAAGATTTTATTGCTATATTTTATAAAAGTTTTACAAGGGGTAGATTTCCTAGGTCAATCTGTGTGTTAAGCAGATGTAAAACTTTTTATTATTTTGAAAACACTTTTTTCTATTTTTTAAGGAATTTTTTTCTAAGTAAAATAATTTTAAATTTTATTATTTTAAAACATATTTTTCCAAAGTTTTAAAATTGCGAGTTTCCGCAGCAACATATAACATTGTTTTTGACTGACACGATTCGTTTAAAATTGAACCATTGTGTTTGCAAAATTGCGAATTTTCGGCTGCTGAAAGGCATCATATATCAGTAAATATCAATAATTTTGATAAAACGGAATAGCGAAATCTGCAAAATGTGCTTCATTATTCATGTCGTATGCTGCCGATGACGGGCTGTGATTTTTAAAGTCATACATCAAATTACAGAAGTATATGTGGGTTAAAAAGTCGAATAAAAATAAATATTTATGCCCTTATTTTGTTTTTATTTTATTTTATAAGTAATACCGCGTGTCTACTTAAGATTGCACCATATTTATAGAAAACTTAATAATATTCATAATATCGAAAATTTGTATAAAGGAAAAATTTTAAGGATTAAAAATAATCTTTAAATATTCAAATGGTTTATTACCATTTTTTCTGCGATAACGAGTGTTTCTGTGTCTTTTTGCTGTTTTGGCAGTTTTAAGGTTTTTTTACATATTTTATTTTAAAATAAGTATGCACTATTTTAAAACTTTAATTTTTACCCTTACCACAAAAAATTATGATTTTTTTTTCTAAAAATAAGAAAAATTGTAATTTTTAATCCTAAACATGTTTTCCTTGTAAAATTTTTGATTTTATAAAAAGGGTACTTTCCTCTCTATATAAATAAAAATAATACCTACCTAATGATTGCATTTTAGGTTTTAGAACATGCAGAACATTTTATAATAAATACCATTTTTCGTAAAATTAGTCATAAAAATTTATCCATATGGTGCGAAAGTAGACACGCTGGAAGTATTTTAAATTAAAAATCACTACATTAAAAAGTAATGGTTGCATAAAAAAATACATTGGTAAAAGAGGCTAGGGCCAACACAAAATACAGGGTCTCCGGAATGGTGGAGACGTAAATGATAAGGTTGATAAAGTGAGCCAAAATAATGTTAGTACTTCATATAAAAGTCTTTTGCGTTTTTTTAGGCAGATATTAACCTTTAAAGTAAAAATAAAAAAACCTATTTTAATTATAACTTTAAAACTGTTGCCACAGTACCAATAATATTTAAACAACCAAATAAATAACTTTAGACTATTGCTTCTTTCTATACAGGAAATGAAGCATTTCACAGGACAATTTTTTGGTCCTGCATGGATTGACTTGAAATTTTGACAGAGGATAAGAAATAGCCCAAGGTACAAAACTAATATCAAACCAAAGGGCGCCAAAACCCTGGGAGTGGTTGCCACATCCCCATGCAGGTATTAATAATACATTTAAAAAGTGGGATTAATTTTAAATGCTTAATTGTAGGAAAATGTAAGCTTAAAGTCAAAAACAAATATTTACGATTTCATATTTTTCACCTTTTTTTCTAAATAATTCTGGAAATACTGGAGATAACAAAAATGATGAAAACTAAAATAAATACTAAAATTTTTGTGTGTAGATTTTCTGTATAGTGAATATTTAGCGATATGTAGTCCTTTAAAAACCCTCTATTACGAAAGAGCACTACCCTTTTCGAGCCCTTTAAACTCACCCCATTTAAAGACCATGAAGTTTTAAATAATTTTACTTATAAATCCTTGTAGCTCTTAAAAACCTTTTTAAAATGCTTTTTAAACGTTATTATTAATACGTTAAAAAACAATCAATGTTTCTTTAAAAAATTCGAATAGGCCACTTCGGAGCATAAAAATTTACATAATATTATTGAAATAAGGCATTTTAAATCGGTACAACTTCTTAGACGTATTACTAACACATGTTCTAGGAGAATTGTAAAAGAATAAAGATCAGCTTTAATTAGGGGGATAGTTAGGGGTTGTTTTATTAATTTTTTCGTAAAAAAATAGTTACCGACCTTATTTTTATCATAACTCACTCAATTTTTACTCTAAAAACTACTTGTTTTTTCAAGAAAAGTCTGATTGTGTTATATTTTAAAAAAGTTTTCTAATTTTTCCTAAAAAAATGCAGCATTTTCCCGTTATTTGACTTTGAATCTATTAAATTTGGCATTTAACGAAAAAAAGCTAACAATTAACACTTCGTATCTCAGTTTGTATTGGGTCGTAGAAAATTTAGAACAAAATAATTTTAGTTGTCTTTTTAAAACCTACAATTTTGCTTGGTGGAGTTTTATTTGATTAAAAACATACTTTTTGAGTTATTCGCGAAAAACCCAATATACCGTCCATTTTTTCGTCGAATTTTTTTAATTTAAATCGCAAATATTAGTGTTATGCAAACAATATATAAAACATTTTTTGCTGAAAATCACTTTTGTGATTGATTTCTGTGGTTAAAATGTTACAAAAAATCACCCCCTAGGGGGTAGCATCCACCCCACGGGTTTTGTCGCCCATCGGTTCGATATAGGTTTTGATCCTTGGGCGATTTCCTACCTTTTGTTTAAATTTCAAGTCAATCCATGCCAATCAGACCAAAGAATTGCCAAGTTTCACCTTTTTTAGAGCTTCATTTCCTGTACTAATAGGTAAATGGCTGTTTAGTGGGTCGGAATTATATGGGGTGAGATTTTTTTTGCATTTTATTAATTCATTTTTAACACGGATAACAAATTCGACGTTTTGCTTTGACCGTTAAATTCCTTTATTTTTTTTAAACGGAATAGGTATATATCATTTAAATCGATATCTTTAACCGTTTTTTTATAAAATCGCATTTTAAATTCAGACATACCGGCATTTTATCCGTATTTTTTTTTGTGAGAATGTTATTTAAATGTGGTTAAATTAATAAAAATTGTATTTGCGATCCTTTTAATACAGATAAAGACTGTTTTTTTTATTTTAACAAATTTTAATTCTTTTCTCGAAAAAATCAAAATTTTTATTACATACAAAATGCTAGTATGTCTTAATCTAAAATAAGATTTTATAAAGAACAGCCCAAGATATCCATATAAATAATTCTTTGAAAAAAAAATATAAAAAAATAAATTGTCAGAGAAAAATGTCAAATTTGTCACCTATGTTAAAAATGCATAAATAAAATAAAACAATCTCACTTACCCTATATAATTCAGACATACTGAACAGCCTACCTCACCTATGGAAAAAAGCTTTGGTATAAGGTTATTTACTTGCCCAAATATCATTGGTACTGTTGTAACAGTTTCAAGGTAATAATTTAAATAAGTTTTTTTATTCCAACTTTAATGGTCAGTAACTTCCCAACAAAGAGCAATAGATTTTTTTAATATAAACTAACATTATTTTGGCTTACTCAATCACCCCACTTATGACCTTACCTTTCTGTACACCTTGTATACACATGCACTACTAACTTTTAAAAAACAATATTTATATGCAGTGGCGGCTGGTGATGGCCAATTTAGATGGGCACACTTGCACCATAGGTATTTTTTCTGTGATGGAAAAAACGACGCGTTATTATTTAAAAAACATAATATTAAAGTCAAAAAATTAACAGTATGAATTTTGAAGTTTTAAACTGGTCTGGAAACCCCTAAGAAAATTATTTAATATATGTCAATATTAGTTTTTAATTTGACGTATTGAAATTAAAAAGTGAAAACTAAAAGCGATCGTTTAGTATTTATTTCAAATATTATAAAGATAAAAATACCTGACTGGACTCCCAATACAAGGTAAATGTAAGTTCTTTAAATTATTTTAAAATAAAATATTTATCTTTACTTACGTGTAAAGAAAGATAATAATATTTTGGTTCTAATTATTTTTTAATGATACTGTGACTGTCAGAATGACAAATAATATAATAACATGTAATTAATTACCTTTTGTTGTCAAAACTACTAATAGGTAAGTCAGCTATTTACTTTATTTTAGATACATATTTACTAACCTAACTTTAAAGCCAGCCATAATTGACATATTGTTGTTTTTAAGCGATTTGGTAAATATGTGTCTAAAATAAACTAAATTGCTGACATACCTTTTAGTAGTTCTTACAATGAAAGGTAATTAATTACTTGTCATTATATTATTTGGGAATCTGACAGTGACAGAATTATTTAAAAAACACCAAAATTTTTTCTTTCTTTACTTTTAATTGTTAATGAGTATATCAACATACTGCTGATATCTCAAAACCAGCAAAAATTGACGTATAGTGTGTTATATATGTTTATGTGGAATTTAATACAGATTCAAAATTTGTTTAAATATATAGGGTGTTTCATTTAAAAAACCTACTTGCTTATAAAAATTATATTTTAGAGACACCTTGTATAATACTATAACTTATATAAATACTATAACTAAAAAGACTGTATCTGAATAAACATTTTTAATTTAAGTTTATTTTTGTATCTTGTACAGGAGCGAAGTTATTTGGTGTATAAATAGAGTTGGGACACCCTGTATACAAAATAAAAAGGTTATAGGTTACAGTTCATTGTCTTTCTTCGCTTCGGGTCAGGAGACGGCATATCCTCAAACTAAATTTTAGAATCTTTTTTCCCTTGTATATTACATAACTATTTTTATGGTGGTAACAAAATACTTTTTAAGCCCATGTAATGCATTTTTTGTTCAAGTGTAGAGGGTGTCGACTATATTTAAACCCATTTTGATCGCAAATTATTATATGACAAATAAAGTAATTAAGGTGTGGTTTTCGCAGAAGAGCTTAGATTTTTTAGGTTTTTTATTTTATTAAGGATATGTATGTCCGCCATTTGGTTGTAAAATTTCGTTTACACAAAAACTCTCACCACTCTTTTGGATATAGGGCAACAATAACAAGTTACTTAAATATTTTTGGTATGCTTAAATTTAACAAAATTATAAATTATGTTAAACAATGTTATAAACAAATATTTATAAAGTAAGTGCTGCTTTTATGATAAAGAACATGCATTTTAAAACATTTTTACCCGACACACCCAGCAATATTGTTCAACTTCTATTTCGGTATTAAACTGTTTTTTGAGTAATTTTTAAAAATGAAACTAGTTTTATTTAAACCAATAATCAATTAGTGGGTTTTTTGTGGTTCAATGTTTAATTAAGTTAAAAGCTTTTTTGAACTGTTTTTAAAATAGCCATGTTTTTTTCATTTTATTTAGGGTTATGCGTGTTTTATAAACATTTAGGTAAAAATACAAAATATGTAAATAAAATATTATTTAAATATCATGATTAAATAACTTTTTACAGTTTAAAATTACTGACCCAACTTGAAAAAAGGTGTAATATTTTTCAAATGTATTTCTTTAGTGAATAAAATGATAAAAAATATTTATTTATGGGGATAAAAATACATTTAAATAAAATTATTTTTTAGTTTGTACATGGTGTTCCATTTTGGTTGCAACTGCGGCTTACCTCTGTTATTATTAAAGATATAACCTTAAGGTTATTGCCAAATTAGTCCTTTTTTTGTAAAACGAAAGATATCATTAACAAAGCCGTCATAGTATCTGAGCTACAGGGCAGTTTTAAAAATTTTGCATTTTCAAGTACCTCTTGTATCTCCAGTTGACTGAAAATGCCGTGGAGTAGACAGAATTTTTCTAAATACTTTTGTTTTTGAAATAAGCCTGTATATTTGCAAAAAAAAGTAAATTGTCGTTTTCAAAATTATATAACACTATGCTTTTTCCTAAACAATAACAAAATTTCCAAATTTTATTTTTTCTTTCCAAAACT
>JACEGR010007220.1:0-51791 GCA_014170235.1 Listronotus bonariensis | reverse complement strand
GCAGAATGTTCCGAAATCGTCAAGAATTTTTTTCTTGAAAGAAGAATCTTAGTTGCCAGCTTAATAACTGTTAAATAAGTTTGCGAAACAAATTAGTACCCCTATTCTTTATGCCCTGAAAGAAATTTTTTTAATTAAATAATATATTATTTATATGAAAAAAGAACATTCTTCTTTGCTCTGCTCCCTAATATTAGATCCTTGTAAGAAAGCATGAAGTCGAAAGAAAAAGATTCTTTTTGGTCAACATTTCCTGTCTCGCATAAATATCAACAAAATATACTATTTATACTACCCAAAAATCTTTGACAACGCCAACAAAAATCACAAATGTAGTCAGAATTTTATGGAGACGCTCAAAGAGCTTAAGTTTCAGATTTCTCCCAAGCCCCAAAGGAAACAATCTCTTTAGGATGATAAATTAGTGATTTGCTGGGATGTCTGGAAAAAAATAAACAAGACTGAAAGCTAGATATAGAGACATTTCATCTGAACAAGTGTTTGGAGTATTATATCATAACATGATTTACTCTTGTGCTTTATAACAAATGAAACAGACTAAAGTGAAAGCTGTGTTCATTAGCACTACAGCCCGTCTCTTGAAAAACATGCAGAATGGGGATGATCTCATTTAGTGATTGGATGTACAGTTTGATAGAGTTAAAAAACATGCCTCCCTAGCGCAGTAAAAATAAAATTCAAAAAATTAGGAAATCAAGTTCAAGCCATTCTAATGCTGATAAAGAGAAGAAAGCAGTTCTGCCGGCTTTTATAATCAAGTGGGGACATAGATGCTTCACTTGAACAAAGAAAATGATTTTGACTATTTCTGGGAATGGAAATGTTGAAGGTAATGACACAGAAGAGGAGATAAAGTAGTTATAAATTCCCACTCAAAAAGATGAAGTTAAACCCACTTTAGCTCAGAAAAGTGATTTAACATAGAAAATTCTTTTGAATTAATTTTCCTGCCAGGCCACTCTTAAAAGAGACTTGTAAGATTTTAACAGTTTCATTTTCTTTTCTACAGTACAAAAGTAGTGAACTTCAAGTCTCACAGCGTTTGATGGGAATGTGCTAAAGCAGCACAAAGCGAGGACTTGCCGGAGAATATTAATCAATCTTACTATTTTTCAGGGTATGAAAGCACAAATAATTCAAAAACGACGCAAGATTATCAGTTTTTGGGCTTAGTTTTCAAAGTGAAAAACCAGAGATAGAATTCATAGGTATAGTGTGAACCAACCTTTCGAGTTCAATTAATCTTAAAACTAATTTAGAACTGAGCAAAATCTCTAAGGTATGGTTGAGAACTGTTAAAATATAGATATCACCTGTATCAACACAACGTCCTCGCAGCCTTTGTAAGCAAAACAATTCTTTACTGCAAAGCAGTCTTAATCTTAAGAGATGTTGCCGCCCACAGTCGCCGCCAAGAGAATGAAAGTGAAAGTGTAGAAAGCTGACGACTTCAGTGAAAAAATGGAACTTCATATGCAATAGATTTGTCAGGAATTAAGATACCAGCCGGATCCGGGAGCCATTTATAGTGAGCTGAAACCTGATATTAAAAAAAGAATATGCGGTATGCAATCTGAGGTCAAAGCCAGACGGAGGAATGTCAATAATCTAAAGGTAATGACGAACCATCACCGATGGAAGAAGTATGAATCGGCACGAAAGCTTTGGATGACAGCCATGATTATTATTGGGTTATTGCAATTTATTACACTATGATTATAACTGGGGAAGAAAGAGCGATCAGCATGTGATGCATCTTATTATGCATGATGGAAGAAAAAGGGCATTAATGTGTTAGCTTCTCTGATTTGGGGGCAAGATTGTAAAAAGTTGAGGATTCGTGAGGTAATGATTATTTGGTTGCAGTCACTCGATATTATACCAAGCAAAACCAATTTCTAATGCAAAAGGCGACTTTGTGCGATTATCAACAAAGGCAAGTGCCATTGACTTAAACAATGCTGTACACGAATAAAAAGACGGATTCGATCACGCCATTCTACTAAACAAAAAAGCTTATTTTGCAGTAGTAAAGTTCCGTCAAAGTACAACGTATAAAATTGATACGAATAATTCTCTTGCACAGTAGCAAATTTGATGTTGATGGTCAAAGCAAAGTTAAATCAAGAATTAATGGATTTGCATTTACCGCAGAAAGTATGTGCGCGTCCCAGATTACTCACCTCAGCACTTGGGTTATTCTTCAGTGATAGTGAACAATGTTTATTCCGGAAAATCACCCATCAAGGCACTTTTTTGCTTAGGGAATCCTTGTGGGAAAGTAGTAGATGAGCAGACAAGCAGAAAAAGTAATCCGGAATCATTACCAAGCAAACTTATTCTTCTCCACTAATGCAAACCCTGTAACAGGAAGATGGGAAGCCACTCATTTCAGTAGGAGCCACGAATTCTACAAAACGATTAAAGGGTTGAGACCATAAAACCCAATAGATCGGCTTGCGACTAAGAACAGTCGCCTGGGATTTGAAGCTGGTCGTTTCCAGGACAAGCTGCCGGAGTGTTCTCTATAATGTCACATGGCTGCACGGAGCCATAGCCAAAACCTGAACATGGAGTGTCAACAGGGAAAAATATATTCCTACCAAAACTCCGGGCCCAAGCTGAGCGCAGCATATTTCTTTTGAGAATAGTTTGTCACAGAATTATGCTAGCCTGTAATAATCTAGAGTGCTTTTGACGGTAGAACAAGTAACGAACGAGGACGGGTATCTTTTTAGTCTCGATCAGAAAAAATGCTGCAAAAGCAGGGGCATGGCAAAGGTAGTGCTTTATCACAAAAGTGCACGAAGCAGATGGTGGTGGAGATGTGGCACGAGATATATCCACAACCGATTATTCTCCAGTCCCAGTCTCATGTAGGCATTGAAAGTCCTGAAACAGGTAAACACTGAAGGGGAGTTTCACAAACGGGATGTAAATTAAAATAAATTCAATATTATAAGGTTTGTCCTAAGAAAACGGAAAGCCGATATCCGCAAATCTAAAAGTTAGGGATGTATAAGGTTTGAGAGAGCCTGGTTGGTGGTGGAATACTTCAGAACAGAATATTTCTGATTATAGTACTCCAGTTCGCATTCACTATATTCCAAAATCTGAACTTTCTACCAGAACTGACGGCAAAGGGTTGCTCGATACTGAGATACCATCTGAGGACTAAGGGCTTTTACTGCAGATAGTAGTAACCAATTTGGATTCCGACATATAGCTTCGAAAAGCGGTTTACTTTGTGCAGTTATTACAACGAAAATAGACATGCTAACAAGGATAATGTTATTAATCATGCTCTGTAAAATTAGAGTAAAAGGATCTACCATATCAAGTTGGAGAAACGGCAAAAATATCTTTTTCCCTTCCAGTTCATCCGGACGTTGGAGCAGTGATCTCCATTGAAAGTGAGAGTGAAGAGTGTATTAGAATACCATTTGGGTAGAAACAAAAGAACAAAGAAACTACCTTTGAAAATTCTTGCCAAGGCAGAAATGTCTCCTAATGCGTATGTCAATGTCACGATGATTCAGCCTCATTCAAATACTACGTTGAATGATTCTCCAATCAGGATGGCATGGCAAGTAATTCCCATTTTGGGCGTGAATTATCCGCAGATCAAAACTCCAACCTGAGTTTGAGATGTCTAAATATATTGGAGCCAGAGAAAGAATTTACTGTCAAGAGTGAAGGGGAAAAAGAAGGTAAAAGCGATGAATTATACCATTGCAATCGTTGAAGAAGGTCTTTTGGATTTGACTCGCTTCAAAACGCCAAATCCTTGGAACAAGTTTTACTCAAAGAATAGCTTTGGGGGGTTAAAACATGGGATATCTACAATGATGTTATTATTGGAGCCTTTGGAGGGACTATTAATCAGATTTTCAGTATTGGAGGTGATATGAAGATATGGGAGTGGGGGCAGGTGAAAAAGGCGAACAGATTCAGAAAAGAAAAGAAAGCCGGTGGTTGTTTTTTGAAGGACGCTTTGAGCATTGGCAGCAACAAGACAGGGACACATAAGTTCAAAATGCCTAAGTACATAGGAGCTGTCAGGGTGATGGTCGTTGCGTCAAAAGCTAACGAAAGTGCTTATGGATCTGCTGAAAAAAGGGTTGAGGTGAAGAGTCCGCCGGATGGTTTTAGGTCTTTACCAAGAAGGGCATTGCCGGGAGAAACAATTAAATTGCCGGTAACTGCATTCAAAATGGACAAACAAATTCAAAAAGCTACCGTTAAAGTTAAAAACAGATAATAAATTCAAAGTAATAGACAGTGTTGATAAATCTGTTGTTACTTTTTCAGGAGATAATGATGCAGAGAAGATTGTATATTATGATTTGAGTGTAGGTAACGATACTGGCAAAACAAAAGTAAATATAGAAGTGGTATCCGGTTCTCATAAGGCAGAAGTTATGATGTTGAAATGGATGTAGTAAGCCCGAATCCGCTAACATTTAATAATGAGTATGTAAGATTG
Organism: Listronotus bonariensis; assembly: GCA_014170235.1. Taxonomy (NCBI): domain Eukaryota; kingdom Metazoa; phylum Arthropoda; class Insecta; order Coleoptera; family Curculionidae; genus Listronotus; species Listronotus bonariensis. The sequence continues at coordinate 47,284 of JACEGR010007220.1, read as the reverse complement.
TTTCCAAATCAGTTGACACAAATTCACTGGGAAAATATAGGAATAGAAGACAGTAATAATGCGGTGGTTGAGTTTTCTTCTTTTCCCAGCAATCAATCTTAATAATAGAATCAAAGAGCTTATAAACTATCCACACGGCTGTGCAGAACAAATTTCATCCAAAACATTCGCTCAATTATTTTTGCCTGATATTATTGAGTTGTCGGAAAAACAAAAAAATGATGTGCAGAAAAATGTTTCCCATGGCATCAATAAACTGTCGCAAAATCAACTTTCTAATGGAGGTTTTACATATTGGAAGGGGCAGAAATCCTGATTATTGGGTAACCTCTTATATAGGGCAATTGTATTTGGAAGCTGAGAAAAAGGATACTCATTGCCAGTAAACACTAAGAAGTAGCTGGCTGAAGTTTCAACAAGATGCTGCAAGAAAATGGAGGAGTAAAGATATATATGATAGCAGATGACGACTTAAGTCAGGCATACAGACTATATACGCTTGCCTTGGCAGGAGTTCGGATTTATCTTCCATGAATAGACTGAAAGAGATCAAAATATTTCTAATAATGCCAAACTAAGTCTTGCTGCCGCATATGCTTTGGCCGGACAGAAAACAATAGCGAAGACATTTGTAAATAATAGCTCTATAAGCTCAACCCAGGATAATTATTATACCAATTACGGCTCATATTATAGGAATCTTTCTATTGCATTAGAAGCATTGCTGTTGGTAGATGATAAGGATTTGAGCGATAAATATGCTCGGGAGATTGCAAATGAAATGTCATCAAACAGATGGATGAGTACACAAACCATAGCATTTGCATTAATTCTTTGAACAAATATATCTCTAGAAATATCGTTGAAGCAGGATTGGATGTGGTTATTGAAATAAATGGGAAGAAAGATAAAATCAAGTCGAATAAAAGTATTGTCTCTTATGATGTAAAAAACACCAAGAACAAAGAACACTCTCAGTGCTACTAACAATACTAATGCCGTTGTTTATGCAAATGTTTCTTATAGCGGTATTCTGCCTATAGGAAGTGAGTTACAAGTTCAAAAAGGCCTGTCTGTTAAGGTGAATTACAAAGACAAAACAGGAAAGTTGTTGAATGTTACCAATCTTGTTCACGGAACTGAGTTTGTTTGTGAACTCACTGTAACCAATCGGAGTGCTATGGATGTTGCCAATGTTGCTTTAGCCAATATTGTGCCTTCTGGATGGGAGATTGTTAATTTTAGGTATATTGATGAGTCTTCTTCCAGAAGCAATGAGTATGACTATATGGATATAAGAGATGACAGAACGAATTTCTATTTTTATTTGCCTGCTTATATGTCTAAAACATTTACTGTTCAGTTAAACGCTTCTTATTTGAGGTAAATTTTATTTGCCTGGAGTGCAGGCGGATGCTATGTATAATCACAATTATATTTTCCGAAACAAAGGTTATTGGGTAAAGGTTGTCGATGATTTGAAATAAAACTATTTTAGAACAGGTTAAAAAATTGTTTTTGCGCAATAAGATAAAATCATTTACGGGTAAATATAAATATCTGATTATCATATTTTTATTGATTGGAGTGCCTTATTATTTATGTTTGCCAAATCCTTTGTTTGACAAATCCTATTCCTCTGTGATTGAGAGCCAAGAGGGGGAGCTTTTAGGAGCTGTAATATCAAATGACGGACAATGGAGATTTCCAGAGGCAGATAGCATTCCGTACAAATTCAAAGAATGTATTATACATTCCGGAAGACGAATATTTTTATTATCATCCCGGCTTCAACCCTATTTCTATAACAAAGGCATTGATTAATAATATAAAAAGAGGAAGAATTGTTAGAGGAGGCAGTACCATAACACAGCAAACAATCAGGCTGGCAAGGAACGGAAAAAAAAGAACATACTTTGAGAAATTAATAGAGGTAATACAAGCGACTCGATTGGAATTGAGATATTCTAAGGACAAGATTCTTTCCCTTTATGCCGCACATGCTCCTTTTGGTAGTAATGTGGTGGGTTTGGATGTTGCAGCATGGAGGTATTTCGGTGCATCTCCTCACCAACTTTCCTGGGCGGAATCTGCTACGCTTGCCGTATTGCCCAATGCTCCTACTTTGATTTATCCTGGTAAAAATCAAGAGAAATTAATAATAAAAAGGAATAAACTGTTAAAAAAATTATTAAATAAAAATTTAATAGACCGAGAGACTTACGACATTTCTATTTTAGAACCATTGCCTCAGAAACCACATCCACTGCCTCAGTATGCACCTCATTTACTTCAAATGGTTTCAAGACAGAAGCCGCAAAAGAAGGTAGTTACAACAGTGAATTTCGAATTACAAAAAAGAGTGAATGAAATTGTAGGAAACTTTTATAAGATATATAAGGAGTCAGAAATATACAATATTGCCGTAATAGTGGCTGAAGTAGATAGTAGAGATGTTCTGTGTTATGTAGGGAATTCCCCGACAGATGTGTTGCATAAAAAAGATGTTGATATAGTCCAAGCGCCCAGAAGTACAGGAAGTATTCTCAAGCCTTTTTGTATGCAGGGATGCTCGACAATGGCAAAATGCTTCCTAAAACACTAATTTTAGATGTTCCGTTGATTATTTCCGGATATAGGCCACAGAATTCAAATGGTAATTATGAAGGAGTAGTAGCAGCCAATGACGCACTTACTCGCTCTCTGAATATTCCCTCTGTACTTATGTTGCAGGATTATGGAGTTTATGGGTTCTACGAGCAGCTTCAAAAACTTAAACAGAAATTTATAAATAAAGTTCCTAACCATTATGGATTAACTCTGATATTGGGAGGTGCGGAAAGCAGTTTGTGGGATTTGACTACGGCTTATGCGGGTTTGGCATCAACGGTGAACTATTATACTGCTAATAGCGATAAATATAGAACAGATGAAATTCAACAATTGAATTGGGAGAAAGGGAAAGAGAAATTTTTTGGCAAAGAACAGCTAGATTTTCCAATATTTGGCGCCGGCTCTATTTGGTTGACTTTCGAAGCAATGAAAGAAGTGAATAGACCAGAAGGGGATGAGGCATGGAAATATTATGATTCTGCGGTGAAAATTGCATGGAAAACAGGAACTAGTTATGGAGGTCGGGATGCATGGGCTATTGGTGTTAACAAAAAGTATGTTGTAGGAGTATGGGTAGGCAATGCAAGCGGAGAAGGCAGACCGTCGATAAGTGGTGTTCGTACGGCAGGCCCAATTCTTTTTGATGTTTTTAATTTGCTTCCTAAGAGCAAGTGGTTTGATACTCCATATGACGATATAGAAAAAGTGAATGTATGCAAGCAAACTGGATATCTTTCAGGTCCGTATTGCAATAGCATAGAACAGTGGACAGTGTCACGAAATACCAAAACCAAAATTTGTCCTTATCACAAATTGATTTATCTGGATAAAGAAGAGCAATATAGGGTAAACAGTAGCTGCGTAAAGGTTCATGAAATGCATTCTAAGCCTTGGTTTGTTTTGCCTCCTATAGCAGCATATTATTATAAGAAAAATAATTCAAGCTATAAAGACTTGCCTCCATTGATGGAAGGATGTAAGGATAATGTAGGAGAAAAACCGGATTTTATTTATCCTAAACATAATACTAAAATTTTTCTTGCAAAGAACTTTGCTTCCGAATTGCAGCCATTTGTTGCAAAAGCAGCTCCTAATTCTTCTTCTGGAATGTTATTTTGGTATCTTGACAATCAATTTTTAGGAAGCACCAAAGAATATCACGATAAACAGATTAAAACAACTGTCGGAGATCATTCCCTTGTTATAGTAGATGAATATGGAAATGAAAGAAGTATTCGGTTTACCGTAGATTTTAAGAATCAATAGAGAATTGCTGTCAGATTTGTTTTTTTTAATCGAAATTCCTATAATTATTTTGTTGGAAGAAAAAGTCTAAAAGCTATAAATGCGTATTTAATAGAGCGTTGGTTTTGTAATTATTTTTCTAAATAAACAAATTTAATCAAGTTTGGTTTTTTTGTTAGTGCTTCAAATACAATTCAACAAAAGAATAATGATATTCTTAATCATCGAGAAGTTACGGTTGTCTTTGAAAACACTGAAATGAATATTTAATAAAATATTATTTTTATAGAGATATATATAAATTCTACTGAAAAAAATGCTATTTTTGATAAGAAAGTAAAAAAACAAGATTTAAATTTTAGTTTTATGTATAATAATAAATTAAAGGTTGGGATTGAAGCTATCTCTTTTGATATACCCAAAATTTATTTGCCAATCAAAAGCTTGGCTCAAGAAAGAAATATAGAAGTAGATAAACTTGAAAAAGGTTTGGGTTTGTTGAGAATGGCACTGCCTGATGCTCATCAGGATGTCGTTGTTTTTGCCGCCAATGCGATAAAGAAATTGCTTGAGCAAGAGAAGACAGAATTGTCCGACATTCACAGAATTTATGTTGGGACAGAGAGCGGAATAGATTCTTCTAAACCTATTGCGTCCTATTTGATATCCATTATTGAGCAAGAACACGGAGAAGGAGTTATGGAGCATTGCGATGCCGTAGATTTTAATTTTGCCTGTATTGGTGGAGTATGATGCTTTTCTCAATTCATTAGATTTTGTTAGATTAAATCCCCAAAAGAAAGCAATAGTAGTTTGTACTGACTTTGCAAAATATGACTTCGAATCTGGAGGAGAATATACACAAGGAGCTGGAGCAGTGGCTTTGTTGCTTGGAGCTAATCCGAAAATGATGACTATAGATTCTGAAGTTGGAATCAGCACGAAAGGGGTTTTTGACTTTTTTAAACCAAGAAGAGTTTTATCAAAAGAAATGGTTGTTGGAGAAAAAGATAATCCTGTATGGAACGGAATTGTGGAAGAAGAATTAGAGATTTTTTAAAGAGCAACCCATATTCGATGGGCAATATTCAAATGAATGCTATCAAGATAGAATCAAAGGAGCGTATTTTAATTTGAAAGAACAACTAAATATGCAATTTACTCTCTATCAACAATGGAGTAACGTTGTAGTGCATCTTCCTTATTCTTTTCAAGGCAGAAGAATGTTTTCTGAAATATATGCTTTGGATTCAACGCATAAAAATCAATTGCCGACAGATAAGAAGGAATATGCAATAAAGATAAAAGAGATTTCAAAAACACCTGAATACAAACAATTTGTTGAAGAGAAATTTTCTCCTGCAGAAAAAGCATCTTCACTTAGTTGGGAATATGTACACGGCATCGATTTTTATGGGGTTGTTGTCAACACTTTATTTTTAGTATGAAAGAGAATATCGAACTTGGAAACAAGAAGATAGGATTCTTAGGCTATGGGAGTGGTTCTAAAGCAAAAGCTTTTCAAGGAACAGTTCAGCCTGAGTGGAAAGAGCAGATTAAGAAAACAAAATTGTTTGAAGTGTTAGAAGATTGCAAACCTATTGAATTTTCTCAATACGAAACATTGTACAAAAAAGAACAAAAGAAATCTGTGTTACCTCCAAAAAATGAATACATATTGAAGAATGTTGAAAAGGAAAAGCCATTATTGTTGGGAGCAAGATATTATTCGTTTGTAGAGTAAAGGAATTAAACATAAAAGCAACAAGAGGATGTCCTTTTCCGAACATCCTCTTGTTGCTTTTATGAAATATTTTGCTAATACTAATTTGCTAAAATAATAATGTGGTTTTTCACTCATTTCCAAAGTTCCTGTATTTATACCAAGGTAAAAATCGTTTTCATCTACCTTTTCGAAACGAGAACTATATTTTTCGTTGATATTTTTTGCATCACACTTTATCTTAATGTTTCCTTTAACTAAAATGGAAATAATAGGTGCGTGATTTTTAAGTATCTGAAATTCACCATCTATTCCTGGTGCGATAACAGAAGTCACCTCAGCCTTAAATAGGGTTGCTTCCAGGGGTGATTATTTCTAATGTCATATCAATTATATTTTATCAAAATGCAATTATTTAGCTTCAGAAAGCATTTTTTCTCCAGCCTCAATCGCATCTTCTATCGTTCCTTTTAAATTGAAAGCAGCTTCTGGCAAATGATCCAATTCTCCATCGATAATCATGTTGAATCCTTTGATAGTATCTTTGATATCTACCAAAACTCCTGGGATACCTGTGAACTGTTCTGCTACATGGAATGGCTGAGAAAGGAAACGCTGAACCCTTCTTGCTCGAGAAACGGACAGTTTGTCTTCTTCCGAAAGTTCCTCCATACCCAAAATAGCAATAATATCTTGTAGTTCTTTATATTTCTGAAGTATAGCTTTTACCCTTTGAGCGCAATCATAATGCTCTTTCCCTAAAATCTCAGGAGTGAGGATTCTCGAGGTAGAGTCCAAAGGATCTACCGCAGGGTATATACCTAACTCAGCGATTTTACGAGATAGTACGGTTGTTGCATCTAAGTGAGCAAAAGTAGTTGCTGGAGCCGGGTCTGTCAAGTCATCCGCAGGAACGTAAACTGCCTGTACGGAGGTGATAGATCCTTTTTGGTTGATGTAATGCGCTCTTGCATTGCTCCCATTTCGGTTGCTAGTGTAGGCTGGTAACCAACAGCAGAAGGCATACGACCTAATAGCGCTGACACCTCAGATCCTGCTTGTGTGAAACGGAATATGTTGTCGATAAAGAAAAGAACGTCTTTGCCTTGGTCTTCTCCGGCACCATCTCTGAAATATTCCGCAATAGTAAGTCCAGATAATGCAACACGTGCACGAGCTCCCGGAGGTTCGTTCATCTGTCCGAATACGAATGTGGCTTTGGACTCTTTAAGACCTTCTTTGTCAACTTTGGATAAATCCCATCCTCCGTTTTCCATAGAGTGCATAAATTCATCTCCGTATTTTATAATTCCAGATTCTGAGCATTTCTCTCAAAGGTCATTTCCCTCTCTTGTGCGTTCTCCCACTCCGGCAAAAACAGATAGTCCGCCGTGTCCTTTTGCAATATTGTTTATGAGTTCCTGTATCAATACAGTCTTTCCTACACCTGCACCTCCAAAAAGACCAATTTTACCACCTTTAGAATAAGGCTCAATCAAGTCAATTACTTTGATGCCCGTATATAGTACTTCGGATGAAGTAGATAAGTCTTCAAATTTAGGAGCTGGACGCTGTGGATAGGCAAACCATCTTTTCCCTTCTTTAGGGAGGTTTCCAAGTCCGTCAATAGAGTCTCCAATTACATTGAACAATCTGCCATAAACCTCTTTGCTGACAGGCATTTGAATAGGAGATCCTGTTGCAAAAACTTCTTGTCCTCTGCTTAATCCATCAGTAGAGTCCATTGATATCGTTCGAACAGAATCTTCTCCAATGTGAGATTGAACTTCCAAAACCAATGTTGTTCCGTCTGCCTTTTTTATGTGCAAAGAATCATAAATCCTTGGTAAATTGCTCTTCTCGGTATTGAATACCACATCTACTACCGGCCCTATTATCTGTGAAACTTTTTCCTGTAATTGTTGACATTCCTTATTTTTTAATATATTTTTATTTTTCTTGTGTATAAAGATATTTTCTACGAGTGCAAATATAATATTTTCTAAGTAAGATTTTATACTATAAACATTTTTTTTTCTTATTTTGAATGTCTTATCCTAAAAGAAAATATTAATACGAATTTTTGTGATTTTTTATATATATTTATGTTAATTCTGGAACAGAAAATAAACTTGAGTTTGGTTTGAAAGGATGTTTTTTGGTTTTTAACATTTTTTATGTAAAAAAAGAATTGCAGATACAAAATATATCTATCAGTTATAGATGTGAAGGTAAAAAACAAATATATTTTACTTTTATTTAACAATAATGGGGTTGTCGAAATGGAGAATTATTACTTTTATTTTTTGGTAATTTTTGCTTTATTAAATTGGTGTTGTTGGCATACTTTGCTTACTCTGGCAATAATGAGATGAATTCACTTTTATTGGATATAGAACTCCGATATCTACTAAGAACCAGAAAAACTGGGATTTCTCACAAAAATATTTTTTTAAAAATTGGTTATATGTAATTCCTTTTATGCTGGTTTTTCAATTCGTCTTTTATCTTTTTAAAGGCTTAAATTTTATAAATAAATATCCTGTTTGGTTTTTTGTTTTTATCTTATACACACTTGTATTGGTTTTTATAACAGAAAAGAAACTAAAAAGACAAAGTAAATGATTTGTAAGTTCCATTAGTTAAAAAAACATTAAAGTCGTTTTCTTAAAAGATGCAATAATGTATAAAAATTTCTTTTCCCATACAAATTACTGTCAAGCAACTATTTCACAATATTGCTAATCATTTTTAGGCACCATAGATTTATTTTCATTTCGAATATTATGATGATGTGTTATAATCATTTCGATGCCGGCATCATGGAAACCATCTATAATGTGTTTATTCAAACTCAATATATGTCCACTTGCTGAATTGGATGTTTGGTATAAGCACAAAGTTGATAGGAAGCAGAGAAGTCGTTCAAGTCGGTAACCAAGACAAATGGAGCCGGGTTATCAAGTATATATTGAGTCTTCAGTGCTGCCGCTATAAGAATGCTGTCGACCTTTTCGCGCGGAACGTCGTAGCCCATTGTCACTGTCGTGTATAGGATCACCCTTTTCTACCGCCGATGTGCTATAATTGGTGATGTTGGAAGAAAGGATTGAGGAGTTAGGAATGGTTATAATCTCATTTTTGGTGTATTGATACGGATTACAAATGGTGAGATTTTTCAATCACGTCTCCTAGAACTTCTCCTATTTTTATTCTGTCTCCGATAACAAAAGGTCGCATATAGGTGATAACCATTCCCGCCATAAGGTTTGGCGATTACAGAGGTTGATCCGAGCGAAAATATAACTCCGACAAATACTGAAACTCCTTGAATACACCCGAGTTTGAGTATGGCAAAAGAGGGAATATTAAAATACCTGCAAAGATGTATATGAATAAACGGATAATGTTGTAAGTTGCTTTTGCCCAATCCGGATAGAAACCGGGGATAATCATTTTTCTCTTCGATTTGAATAGATATATATCGTATAAATCTTACTATGTATCGAACGATGGTGATTATTATAATAATATTTATAAGAGAAGGGATGTAGTCGATAAAACGTTTTATAATATGGGTTATTGGGTTTAATATCCAGCCGAAAAGAATTTCGGATAAGCGTTGTGTAATAGGAAATATGCTCGAAAAGCAGAAGAATCGAAAGGTAAAGTAAAATGGAATGTAATAAATATCGAATGGTTTTGGAAATGAAAAGGAGCATTTTTATTTGCTTTTCAGTATCAACCAGTTCAAGGTTTCTGATCTTTATTCCCTTAAACCAAACTCCTTTTTTGATTCAATTTTTTTGTTCAGAACTTTATTGAAAAAGAAATTAACGATTTTAAAAAACAAAATTGCAATAGAATGACCAACAGACAGAGTCCTACCATTCTGAGATTGTTAGTCAGGCTTGTCTCTTTTTATAGATTTTGATCGATCTTAGTATCTCTTCTTTGTATTTTTCAGCCAATACCGTTCTATCCTTCTCCATCCATAAAGCATCAAGTTCTGTCACGCTCATCAGAGTTGTTGTGTTGTAAAGAATATCGGAACTCGAGCCATTGTCTACAATCGAAAGAGTACTCTTTTTTGAGGGAGGAACAGTTTAGCTGTATTCGTAATTTTATTGGAGTAAATATTCGCTCTCTCTTTGGAGTAAAAGATCCAAAGCGGGTGTAAATATTAAATAGAGTGTCGTTTTTTAGCATAACAGCTGCTCCGGTAGAGTACTTTTTAGTGAGTCAATCTGGTGTTGCAATTCTACTTTGCGAAGTGAATCCTCCAATGATTGTTCTTTACGTTGTTCCTCGAGCTCTTTGCGTTTGCTTATATCCGCCGCTTTCTCAAAGAGCTAAGCAGCTCGGAAATGAGAGTCTTTTATTGCAGATTTTATGTTGTAACTTTGAGCCTGAAGAATTAGACTTATTGCTTCTGAATTGTCTGAGCGTTGGGTACTGTCTGTTCCTTTGTCGGAAGTTGTCAGAGTGTCTGTCGATTGTATTTTCAGACTATCTGATTGAGTTTGTGCTTGTGTGTTTACGCCGTATAAATTCAGAAGAAATAATATTGATAGCGTAAATTGTCTTATTTTTACTCTTGGTATTGTGCATTCTTTTATTATCTATTTGTTTAGAAGGCAATCTTTAATTTAACAAATCTTTTCAATCCTTTTATAAGTATACTCATAATTGTATCCGTTTTACCGATAAACAAAAACAGAATGTTTAGTTCTATATGGTTTCCGTACTTTACTTAACTATTCAAATATACCAAAAAAGTGAATAAGGAATATGAAAAATAATCAATTGCTCAAACAAAAAAAAGGTATAAAGGCATGCTTGTTTGTAATGAATTTTTAAGTTTATAACCAAAATTTTTCCTGATTTTATATGTAAATTGTTTTTATGCTTACGGCTTTGGTTGTGTTTTTAGTAAGTTGAAAAACAGAAAGCACTGATATACAGTGCTTTGTTTGCTTTGTTTGTGACCACGGCAGGATTCAAACCTGCAACCTTCTGAGCCGTAATCAGATGCGCTATTCAGTTGCGCCACGTGGCCTTTTGAGCCGCAAATATAATGAGATATTTTATAATATTCCAAAAATATGTACAAGTTTTAATCTTTGGATGATGGGATTTATTTTCTGAAATTTTTGTTGAGAATTAATTAATTTTGAATTGACGTATGAAAGTAATAAACTATCTTTAAATTTTTATATAAATCAAGTAATGAACATGGAGTGCATTCGCCTTTTCTTGTTCTCATTGCTTACCGAATCTATATATTTTAATAAGGCGGAATACAAAGGAAAAAAGAAATAAAAATGTATTCATTAATAAAGTAATTGATTATTTTTCTCCTGTTCATTGTTTGTTTATCTCTAAGAATAAAAGATATTCAAAATTTGTTTGAGAGAAATAATATCGAGTTATTTTCGGATATTTCTTATAAACATTTTACAGATATGATATATGTTGATAGTGCAATAATTAAAAAAGGATACCACGTCAAAGAACTTATTGAAAAATGAAATGCAATGATTCTTTTCTTTTGTTTGATTTCAGAAGAGATTCTCATAATTTGAGGGAAAGATGGCAGGGAGATTCTGGTGTCTGAAAAATTACCATAACTGCTGATTTCTTTTATTATGGACTCGCTTTGTTCGCAGGAGAATTTAAAACAAAATTCTTTATTGAGACTATAAGTCATGTCTGTAAATTCAAAATAATGTTGGCATGTAAATTGATATATCAACATTATTATTTTAATATAAATAATTGTTTTACATATAAAAATTAATTTTGTAAAAATTAAAAAACATTAAAATGTATTGACTTTAGAATTAGCATCTTATTTAAGTGATGCACCATGGCCAGCAACGAAAGATGAGCTTATAGACTATGCTATTAGAACAGGGTCTCCTTTGAAGTAGTCGAAAATCTTCAATCGATAGAAGACGAAGGGGAAGTATATGATTCTATGGAGGATATTTGGCCCGATTTTCCGACAGAGGAAGATTATCTGTGGAATGAAGATGAATATTAATAAATCTTAAAAAAACAATAAAGGTCTCGATAGAGGCCTATTTTTAATTATATTTGTTTGCTAAACAAATTTTTAAAATCAAAAATAACTTTATGGCTTTAATAAATACAATACTCAAAATTTTGTTGGGGACAAGTCAAAAAGATGTTAAGGCAGATACTTCCTATTGTAGAGAAGATTAAGTCTTATGATGAGGAGTATAGACAGTTGAACAATGATGAGTTGCGAGCGAAAACACTATACTTTAAACAAAAAATTAAAGAATCCAGAGCGGAACAGGACAACAAGATTGCTTCTTTTCGCGAGGAAATACAGTCTATTGACAACATAGATAAAAAGAGAAGACTTGTACGCAGAGATTGATAAGCTCGAAAAGAAGCTTATGAGAATTCTGAAAAATGCTTGAACGAGATACTTCCTGAAGCTTTTGCGGTTATGAAAGAAACGGCGAGGAGGTTTAAGGATAATTCTAAAATCGAAGTTAAGGCAACGGAGATGGATGTTAGACTTTCTTCTGATCGTTCATACATCACGTTAGAAAATGACAAAGCATATTGGTCAAACAGTTGGTCTGCCGCAGGAAGGAAGTTACTTGGGATATGGTGCATTATGATGTGCAGTTGATAGGAGGTATAGTTTTGCATCAAGAGGAAAATTTCAGAAATGCAAACAGGGGAAGGTAAAACATTAGTTGCGACTTTGCCATTGTATCTCAAATGCACTTGCCGGAAATGGAGTACATCTTGTAACGGTCAACGATTATCTTGCTAAAAGGGATAGTGCTTGGCAGGCTCCCTCTATTTGAATTTCACGGAATGAGAGTAGATTGTATTGACAATCACCAGCCAAATTCAGCAGGAAGAAGAAACGCTTATTTGGCAGATATTACTTACGGAACTAATAATGAATTTGGTTTTGATTACCTTCGTGACAATATGGCGCATTCTCCGGAGGATTTGGTGCAACGAAAACATAACTTTGCAATAGTAGATGAGGTGGATTCCGTATTAATTGATGATGCGAGAACTCCTTTAATAATTTCCGGTCCAGTAGAACATGGAGACAAACATGAATTTAATGAGCTGAAACCACAAATTGAAAAATTGGTAGAAGCACAGAGAAAGCTGGTTAATAATTTTTTGGCAGAGTCCAAGAAACTAATCAAAGAAGGAGATGTTAAGCAGGGTGGTTTTTTGCTATTAAGAGCGTACAGAAGTTTGCCTAAAAAACAAAGCCTTAATAAAATTCTTGAGTGAAGAAGGTGTTAAGCAGATATTGCAAAAGACGGAGAATCATTATATGCAAGACAATAACAGAGAAATGCATGTAGTGGATGAGGCTTTATATTTTGTGATAGATGAGAAAAATAACCAAGTACAATTGACTGACAATGGAATCAAGTTCTTGTCACAAGACACCGATGAGAATTTCTTTGTCTTGCCAGACATAGGGACTGAAATATCTAAGATATCCGAACAAAATCTTCCTACTGAAGAAGAGATGGAAGTCAAAGAGAAATTATTCCAGGATTTTCTCAGTTAAAAGTGAGAGAATACATACATTGAACCAGCTTTTAAAGGCTTATGCTCTTTTTGAAAAGGACACAGAATATGTTATCATAGACAATAAGGTGTTGATTGTAGATGAGCAAACTGGTCGTATAATGGATGGTCGTAGGTATTCTGATGGATTGCACCAGGCTATAGAAGCAAAGGAAAAATGTGAAGATAGAAGCAGCCACGCAGACATTTGCAACCATTACATTGCAGAATTATTTCAGGATGTACAATAAACTTGCTGGAATGACAGGTACTGCCATTACAGAGGCAGGAGAATTCTTGCAGATTTACAAACTTGATGTGGTTGAAATTCCTACCAATCGTCCTGTTTCTCGTGATGACAAACAAGATTTGGTATTCAAGACCGTCAGAGAAAAATATAAAGCAGTTATAGAAGACGTAGTAGAACTATCGAAAGCAGGAAGACCTGTTTTGATAGGTACTACTTCAGTTGAGATTTCTGAATTGTTGAGTCGTTCATTAAAAATGAGAGGAGTTGAGCATAATGTATTGAATGCAAAGATGCACAAACAAGAGGCGCAGATAGTAGAACAAGCAGGGAAATCGGGAGTGGTAACTATCGCAACCAATATGGCAGGTAGGGGTACTGACATCAAACTAACGCCTGAGGTTAAGGAAGCTGGAGGTTTGGCTATCATCGGTACAGAACGACATGATTCTCGACGCGTTGACAGACAGTTAAGAGGTCGTGCAGGTAGACAGGGCGATCCTGGAAGTTCTCAATTCTATGTTTCTCTTGAAGACAATTTGATGAGACTGTTTGGTTCAGAAAGGCTTGCGAAAGTTATGGACAGAATGGGGCACAAAGAAGGAGATATAATCCAACACTCTATGATAACCAAGTCTATAGAGCGAGCTCAGAAAAGAGTTGAAGAAAACAACTTTGGTATTCGTAAGAGACTACTTGAGTATGATGATGTAATGAATGCACAAAGAGAGGTTATATACAAGAGAAGGAAGCATGCCTTATTTGGCGAAAGGCTTAAGGTAGATATAGCAAATATGCTTTATGACACTTGTGAGAGAGTTGTGCAGCAAAATATTTCGTTAAAAGATTTCAGAAATTTTGAGATAGATCTGGTTACACATTTCGGAATAAGTGGTATTATTGATGAAGAAACATTTGCTAAAATTGGGGATGAAGAATTGGTAGATAGGCTGTACAAGTTGTTTATAAATCTTACTACGCAAAATGTGAGAAAAGTGCTAAGGCCGCTTTTGAGGTAATTAAAAATGTATATGAAAATGAAAATAATCAGTTTGAGCGAATAGTAGTTCCTTTTACTGACGGCAAGAAAAACTATCAATATCGTTGCTAATCTTAAAGAAGCATACGATTCTGAAGGAAAATCTTTGATTGACAACTTCGAGAAGAATGTCACACTCTCAATTCTTGATGAAGCGTGGAAGAAACATTTGAGAAGAATGGATGAATTAAAACAGTCTGTTCAACTGGCTGTTCATGAACAGAAAGATCCGTTGTTGATATACAAATTTGAAGCATTTGAACTATTTGGAAGAACTATTGCGGAAATAGATCAAGACGTTATTTCTTTCCTTACTAAAGGAGATTTGCCTAATAGAGAACAAAGTGTTCAAGAAGCCAAGGAGGAGGTGAAAAGACCAAAAGAAAATTATAAAACTTCAAGAGAAGAGATAGATACTCAAAAGCAAGCCGAAATTCAGAAAAGAGCCGGAGAAGCAGTTTCTAAGTCTAATGAGGTTAACAGAACACCTATACAGAGAGACAATCCGAAAATCAACAGAAATGATGTTGTTAGCATAAGAAATTTCAAAACCGGAGAAGTTCAATCTATGAAATATAAAAAGCAGAGAACTTATTGAATACCGGTGATTGGGTATTGGTGGAAACGGAGAATAAGATTTGATAAAATAATAACTATAGTTTTAATTTAGTGTCTGTGGCCAACCACAGACACTTTTTTATAGATACCTTTGCTTGGTGGTTTTTTTAATTTCAATCAATTTACCACTTCATAATCCGGGTAGTTTTCTTTCAAGTATTTGTCTGCATTTGCAGGAAGTAAAAACAGGAAATATATGATGAAATTCCTATCAAAACTATCAAAATTGACAAGAAAAGACATGCAATATTGTTAGGCTCGTACTCGAAGTTTAGATTTAGTGAAAAATAAGGCTATTATATATGAAGTTCAAGTACAACAGTAATAAACCAGCAATGATAGATGATTTTTTCTAAGATCCATTTTTTATTCGTTTTGGTATTCTTTTTTGAGGATTCTTCTATTGCGTATGATGATGAAAATAGAAATTCCGAATGTCAATACGAAAAACCTGCATAATGACTCTTAGGGATTCTCTATTAGAGACCAAAAGAGTAAACAATAGATAAATCATTCCTAAGCTGAGAATTATTTTAGGAATTTTAAAATACTGAGCAACTTCCTTGAAAATAATTTTGTAGATACTTTTTAAAAAGTGTTTGTTCGCGTTTTTCTACCAATTCAGAAAAACCAAAAATGCCGAATTTCTTGAATTCTCTGTTCAGAGCCTCGTCAAAACTTAAATTGGGAAGTGTTTCCCATTGTTCTTCAAATGCCATTTGCCAAATGGTCAACCAATTCTGTTTGTAGGTCGTAATACTCAACATAGTGTTTGCGAGTAAAATGCACTACAATAGTTCTAGCTGCTCTTTATCTACTTTTCTCTCTTTCATAATAGAAAATTTTATTCATCTTATATTTCTTTATGCTAATTTTAAATTTATCAGCGTTGAAATGGATTCGATAAAATCTTTTTAGATTCGACAGACTATTAACCGTTTCTTTTCTCCCCTTTTCAGTTAGTTTGTAGTACTTCCTGATGCGATTGTCTATTTTTGTAACTTCACTTTCAAGCAGACCTTCTGTTTCCATTTTATGTAAAGCAGGGTATAACGCTCCTCGGTAATGTTCATTTCCGCATGAGTGAGTTTTTTACCTCTTGAGTTATCTCATAACCATACATCTTTCCGTTTTTATTTAGAAGAGACATAATTATTGTGTTGAGGTGACCTTTGTACAATTGTTTTGGATTTCATTTCAAATCTCTTTAAATGCCAGTTGCTTTTCTCAAATATATAAATTTTTCCATATACATAAAATACTTAGGTATGGAAAAAAACAAATTGAGATCTCTGGTAGTAAAAGATTAATGTATTAATAACAGCTGTGAAGTTGCTAAAATAAAGAAAAACAAAATGTTAAAAGCTTAAAATGCATCCTTAAAAAGCAACAAATATTATAATTATAAAAAAAGAGTTTAAAAACTTAAAAACAATCTTATTTTTGTTAAGAAAGAGATAGGTTTGTTCAAATAATTATTTTATTTATTTTTTAAGTAGGATTTGGAAATTGTAATAAGATTATTTGAGCAATTTCTATCGCAATTTCAATTATTATAAAAAAATAAACGATGATAGTAAGCATCTACTTAGAAGAACACGAATATTTAACAGATAAGCCACAAACATTTAATTTTGGCGAGATATTTATATTCGTTTCATCCGAAAGACGATAAATTGATTCTGGGAGGGGAGGAAACTCAATGAAAAGCATATTCCCGATTTCTTTAATATTTCGGACAGTGTAACGTAAAAATAGATTTATTAAGTGCCGTTGTTCGTGTCAAAATGGTGTGGGAAAAATCTTCTGTTTTAGATGTAATTAGAAAGGCATTTGTAGAATATAAAAATTCATTGCCTTATAGTGCTTCTCGACGATATTAGCTGAAGTTGATGGAGAAACAAAAAAGTTCTGTTTTCAAATTACGAAGGTATTTATGATTACTAATGAGGATGAACAATCTATAGAAAGTTGTAAAGAATTAGAACAAATTGAATGAAACACATACTTATCAGTCTATTTATTATTCCCCTCATTTCTGATTTGAAATAAACATTACTACTTATTGATGAAGCTGATAAACATGTGACATTTCTCTTTGACCACCTGAGGAAGCACGATTTAGAAGAGTACAGATGAAAAAGGGATCTCACCTGAAAATGGTTGGAGGTTTCTTTACACGAAGAATTAGTGTTCGAAAACTCAATGAGACAAGATAGAATTTTTGGGTTCTTCCCATTTTTCATGCGATAAATTTCTTGACGTTTTTAGAGAAGTTTTTGACATACCAAGAATATGAAACAGGAATATTGCGATTTTAGGGATGTAGAAATCCGCATTGTTCTGCCTAGGATTGTAAAAATGGTGAGAAGAAAAATAAATTCTTTGGAACACCTCCAGCTGATATTTAGATCCTATAATAACGAGTATTTTAGGTAAAGGTAGAAACTGGACAGAAATGGGAGAACTGGCATTCAATCAGGGAAATTTGGATGACAATGATAATGTTACAAATCTAGGTTGAGGTAAACATATATTTGTTAGAGCGATTGTTGTAAGCTCCTTTGTTTCTGTTCTGATTCAGCAAATGGAAAAAGGAAATGAATATCTATCTGAAGGAACGATTGAAAATTCTTCCGATATCGATATATCTGAAAATTCTTCTGCAAAGGACTTACTTTTCTATTTCATCAAAAAACAGTTATATCGGAAAAGGGAATTTTAAGAAATCTGTTTTTGACTATAATGAAACCAAATCATTTTTGATAAATTAGATTTATTATTTGCAAAAGAAACTAATCCAAACAATATCACAACACAAAGTATCAGATTAAATTTAGATGAGGTAAAGGAGATTTTGCACCTGCATAAAAATCATAATCAATCTTCTTTATTATTATCCAACTTATGAAGGATTAGTAAATAAGAGTGATTATGTCGATGGTTTTATATCATTCAGACCAACTGATAGAAATATGAGTTCAGAGAAAATGCTTTGCTTAATTTCTTTTCAAAGTTATACAATTTTATTCAGAATAACTTGATAGAAGATGGCAAATCTTTACCCGATAAAAACTATATCTTGCTGTTAGACGAAGCAGATTTGGGCTTTCTCACCCTGTTTGGAAAAAGAGATATATTGATGCGATTTTTAAAGACAATTCCATATTTCTTTGAATCACTTAAAGTGAAGCCCAAATTACAGATAATAATTACAACACACGACCCACTTACCTTATCTTGATTTACCAATTAACAAATGTTGTTTTTCTGCAAAAGATGGCGAATATTGTTCCGTAATTTCAAATCACAGAAAAAAATAAAATTCAGAAAACATTCGAGCAAACATTACAGACTTATTAGCACATTCCTTCTTTGTTGAAAACGGTTTAATAGGAGATTTTTTCAAAATCAAAAATAAAAGAAGTCATTGGCTGGATAAACAAAAGTAAAGAACTTCTCATCAGAAAAGAAGACTTCTACGCAATTCAAAGATAAATTAGAATACTACAAAAAAAGTAGTGAATCTCATTGATGAAAAGTAGTTAAAATAAAACTTACTGAGATGATAACAGATTTAGTTCCAGATAATGATTATTATAATCAGGTTATTGACAAAGAAATTGAATTGTTAAGAAACAAGAAGAAATAGTTATGCAGTATATCGACATTAACCTTCCTAACATCATAGAGGCAAGAGATAATCACGTAGAAAGTTATCCCCTTTAATTTTAGAGAAAGCAAAAATTCAAGAAAAGATCCAATAAAGAGTTTTCTTAATGAATCCAGAATTAAATTAATTTTAAGTAGTCTTCCTCAAAAATTAATTGATTTAAATTTAGATCTTTTTTAAATCAGTCATTCCTAACTTTAACCCAAAAGATTTAGATTCTTATATTCAAATATCTAAATCAAAAAGATTTAGCAATGAAGAAAATAGACTAAAAGGGATTTTCGATGATATATATAGTGAAATAAAAGAAATATTTGATTATGATAATTTTCCAAAAAAATCAGATTATATTGTGCTTATGATTTAGCTGAAAAATTAGATATTCCTACTTGTATTTATTGTAATCGTATTTATACCAAAACTGTAGTAAAAATAGATAAGAAGAAAGTTATACGTCCGAACTCTTGACCATTGGTTTCAAAAAGTAAATATCCTTTATTGGCTCTATCATTCTACAATCTGATTCCGAGTTGTAACGTTTGTATTGCGGAGTAAAAAGGCTCAATATCTTTTGACCTTTCAACTCATTTTCATCCTTATTATAAAAATCCCGACCCTAATAAAGAGTTTAAATACACTTTTAGCTACTGACCATGTAAAGATTATGATAAGTTTTCTTTTAAAATTTTGACCTGAAAATAGTTCAAAATTGGCAGAAGCGTTTGAATTGAAGATATATATAAAGCTCACGAAGATGAACTTGAAGATTTTGAGAAAATAAAAGATGCTTATTCGGGTGATTGATATGCTTGATGAAATTTTAGGGCAAGGTGTTGCTTTGGAAAGAGATGAGGTTTATCGATTGGCTTTTGGAGTTCACTTTCAAGAAGCCAAATTTGATAGGAGACCGTTAAGCAAGATGAAAAGATATTTTAATAGAATTAGAATTATTAAATCAAAATGAGTTTTAAAAATTATAGCATTAGAAGTATTGATTCTTGTGGACTCAAACATTCAAGAAATCTTATAAAAAATCATCCGTATATTTTCTATAAAACTACAAAATAAAAAGAAAACGGAAATGAAATTATTGAATTAGTTTCAAAGGATTTTGATTTATATTCTAAAGACAGCGAGCCTAAAATTAATATTTCTGCTATCGTAGGGAAAAATGGTAGTGGTAAAAGCACACTTGTTGAACTCTTAATAAAAGCAGTAAATAATTTATTTCAATATGGAAATCCCTAAAAATTTAACAGAAATTTTCATGAGGTAGAAATTGCAGATGGAATAGAGGTAAATATTTATTACAAAACTGATGAAGGATTTTTTAAATTATATGTTTTTCTGATAAAGATATAACGAATTACAAAGTGTACCAATATGAAGAGGTATCCAATAATTATAAAAACGCAAAAGAAGTAACCTTATTTAATCTAATAGATTTCTTTATACAGAAGTTATAAATTATTCGCTTTATGCTTATAATTCCATTCAAGAAGGAAATTGGATAAATTATATTTTCATAAAAATGATGCCTATCAAACTCCTATTGTACTAAATCCATGGAGAAATAGTGGAATCATAGATAATATTAATAAAGAAAACAGATTTAGTCTTGGTCAACGACTATTAGCAAACTTGTTACGATATGATGCTGCATAAAAAATTAAATTTGAGTTTAGGAGATAATTTAGAAGCATCACTTCTCTTATTGGAATTATCAAATTCAGAATATTATGAAGAAAAGTCTAAAAGAGATTTCAAAGTAGATTTATCCGCATTTGATTATAATTATCGAAATGAGATATTAAATTTTTTATTTAATGAGTTTTATGAAAAACCCCTGAAATTAAGATAGATAAAAAGTATTTTAAACTTATCTAAACTCTATATTCTATACAAGTTGATAAGCATCTGTCATAAATATGAAGAGTACAGAAATGGGAAGTATTTCGATGAAACAACAAAAAGTTTATTGATTTACAAGGACTAATTCAAAAATGTTGTAAAAAGATAGTAGCCTATTACTTTTAAACTTCGTCAAACACTAAATTATTTAATACATGTAAGCACATAGTATTTGAATCCACAAAAAAGCTACCATTTAAAAAAGCATTGCTCGCAAAGTAAACGATATAGCAAAAGAAAGAAAAATGTAGTATAATAAACTGTCTGCCTCCTCCCATATTTAGAACGGATATAGAAACTTGCATTCTATTAAATCAACCGAAAAAGAAATTAAATTTAGTATATTAAGTTCTGGAGAAAAACAACTGGATTTATTCTACAAACTCTATTTATTATCATTTGATGAATTTAGATTCCGTTAAAAACAGCATGGATAATAAGAAGATTTCTTACAGGTATATAAATGTGATTTTAGAAGAAATAGAATTGTATTTTCATCCTGAATATCAAAGGACATTCATAAATAGATTATTGGAAGGAATGGAAAAATTAAATTTGCAAAATATCAAAGGAATTAACCTGATTTTTGTAACGCATTTCTCTCCTTTTATCCTATCGGATATACTCTAACTCCAATATTATGTATTTAAATATTAATGAAGAGGGAAAATCTGTGAATATAGAAGATAAAAAGAAATCTTTGCATCTAATATTCATCATCTCTTAGAGATGGGTTTCTTTTTGAAAACAATGTTTACTAAGGAGAACTTTCTCGTAATAAAATTGATGAAATCATTATGTTTATTAAAGAAAGTAAAAATAATGACAAGAACGAAAATGTAAAATATTATTATAAGTTGATTGAACTCATTGACGAGCCATATTTAAAAGCAAATTAGTTGAAATGTTATTTGAAAAGTTTCCATATTTTCAAAAACAGAAAAATATAGAGAAAAAGAAATGATGGTAAGGGCTTATGCAGAACAAATGGGAGTAGAAATAGAGATTAATAGAAAGATTAAAAGATATTTAAACCATTTAGTAAAGATTACTAGCGAAACCATTGCAAGTTATGTGAAGAATAGTTTTGATTATATAGAATATACCGCTTTCGGTATGATTTTGCCATATTGTCTCCAAAAGAGAGTAAAACTCAAAACACACCATTTATGGGATAAAGTGTCTAAGAAAAGTTCTTGAGTGTATTTAGTTGTCCACAGACACTTTTTATAAGTTGTTTTTTTTTATAATTTTCGAATAATCTCTTCTATTTCGATGTCTATTTTCAATAATATCATTTTTTCAAATAATCTCAGGCAGTGAAAACTTTTTAAGATTTTCTTTTGGTATTCAAGGGCAGCTTTTTGCCGTCTTCACAAACAAAATAGCCTTGTCCTCGTTTTGAATAATATTGAAAGATTGCAGTATTCAAAGAGCGAACTATCGTATTCGGATTTACTTCCCCAGTCTGACGGGCATATTCTCTGCAGAATGGATGCGATTGCCTTCGAATAGACCCCGGTTAGTATTTGAGAGCAGATATGATCAACTATCTGTAAAGTAAATTGGTGTGTTGTCTTTGAAATTCATCTTTTTACGGGAAGATATTTATCCATTCTATGATATTGATTTGTTTTGGCAAAGCATTGCTGGTAAAAATATTATAATGATTCCTGCAAATATATATAGAGGAGACAAATATAAGATAGTAGTATCAAGGAATAGTTCGCCATTAATAATATTGATAATAGTAGTTGGTGTAGTTGAAATAAATCTTTTATCTTAAAGAAGCTCAGGGAAAGAATAAGCATATACAATATTATAGCTACTAATTTTCCCGAATAATAATTAATAATACTATGCAAATAAAAAGATATTGAAATAATAAAAATATAAAAGGAATACCTTTCAAAATTGGCAAATCAGTTGGTATTAGAAGCATTTAGGTGAGAATTAATCTGAAAAAATATTGTTGTAATGTATTATTGGTAATAAAACTATACAGATAATGATTAAAATTGTGGATAAGGTTTTTTCAAGATTTGTCGCAGGGAGGGCAATATAAATTGAGAGCTTTTGTTGTCAACCAAAGATGTATAGACAATAATTGCATCATAAATAAATATGCATAACAGAGCGGTAGACGTAATCGGCTTTCGTCTAATCCAGTAATAGTGTTATATCTGACAGATGACAATGTATTAAACAGTACAGAAAACAGAAAAATTAAAAAGGTTCTGTCCTCTTTGATATTAAATAGGAATAATAGATTGTTTTTTTAAAAACGCCTAAAGTTGAAGCATGTATCGTTAGTCATAAGAAAGTTGTTTAGTATGATTGCATTTTTTTAGTGATTGAATTTCGAGTCCAACAAAGACAGATGATCGAAATCAATAGAACAATCAAGGTGATTGGATGTGCTATATAATTATTGAAAATCAATTGAAATCTAGGCAAAGGCATATAAATATTATGTTTTGTAATTAATTGAAAAATATTTTTCGGACCTAATAATTTAATCAAAGTAATTAGAGAGCAAATAAATATTATAAACATCGTCACTGCCAAAATCAACAAAACCATATGATTCGACAGGACATGTCAACCATCGCCTTTCTTATAAATAAGGAAAGGATAGTCAAAAGCAAAAAGTAAGTTGTCAAAAATGTAGTTTTTGAAAATATGATAAAATACTTTGTGTTTGCACGATAGAGGAACAACAGAGTTTGATTTGTCACATGTTTCATCTTTCTGGAATTTGTGATGTATTTCTTCATTATGTACAAAGAGTAAAGGAAGGATGAATGAAGCGATAAATATTACATAATTAACAGCAGAATTTGGGGATAAGAAAAATAAAAAAAGAAGATAATCAAAGCGATTGAACCTGCAAAGAAAATCAACAGGTTTGTGTTTTTGGAATTACTGTACATCAGATTAAAAAATAGTAATTTGATATAGTCGGAAAAAGAAAGTTATTTTCGTTAGTCCTTGTCATTTGAATTGTTTTTTAAATTAATACAGATTTTTTTGTTCAATATTTGTTGTACTTCAAAACAAGTGTTTTCGTTAATCATTGCATTAAACAGCAATTCAATATCTACCTTAGATTCTACGCCGCTTTCGTTTTCAGTAACGAGTAATTTGCTTTTCAATAACTCATTTTCTATATCATCAACAACTTTGATGGTGCAGGTTTTTCTATTTCTTCTATAGACTGATTCAGTACGACTTTGTTTTTATAGAGAATTATCACTCATCAAGGATGGACTGAAGGTCTCGAATTTGGTGGGTGGAAACGATGATGCATCTTCCTTTCATTTCGCTTGAGTAAATAAGTTTTCTAAAAACTTCTTTTGAAGGGATGTCAAGCCCGTTGGTCGGCTCGTCCAGATATAAGATACTTACATTGGTTGCAAGAGCAAAGGACAACATGATTTTTTTCTTGTCGCCATAAGAAAACTTGTCGATATTTTTATTCAAATCCTTTATTGCAAAGGCTTCTGAATTGGAGAAGTATTGCGTATTCATCAAATTTTGATAGAAAGAATAGAGAGTAGTTTGCCACAGGTTCTTCACTTTTTACATTGATGAATGCAACGGTGTCTTCAATAAAGAATATTTCTTCTTAAAT
Source organism: Listronotus bonariensis (assembly GCA_014170235.1). NCBI lineage: Eukaryota > Metazoa > Arthropoda > Insecta > Coleoptera > Curculionidae > Listronotus > Listronotus bonariensis. The sequence continues at coordinate 22,994 of JACEGR010007220.1, read as the reverse complement.
AGGCTTGATTTCTTTCCCGCGGTTCAAATCCCATAACAGATATTTGTCCGGCTTTTGGGAATATCAAGCCCGAAAGAAGTTTTAGGAGGGTGGTTTTTCCTTCTCCGTTTTTTGCCTAATAATCCGTATATTTTTGCCTTCTTTGAAATCCAGATTGATTGCGTTGAATACTTCGTTGTTATATTTGTATCCGAAAGACAAATCCCTCACTGATATAATTTTTATTTTTCATATAGTAGTGTATTAGTTGATTAGTGCACTGTAAAATTATTTATTTTTTTTTAATTTCCAAATCATAAGGAGATATTTTTGAAAAAAGTTGTTTCAAGGAAAATATTTGTCTTTTTTGATGATTTTGATAAGTACGTTATTGGATGCTTTTTTTGTATTTATTGAATTGAATTTTGAATTATTGCTTTACAATATTTACTTGATTTATTTATAGAAGAGTTGCAATCATGGGGTGCTTGGTCATCGCAAGTATCAGAGATGGTTCTTATCACTATAAGAAATGCATTCCAGTAGTGAGCTATTTGTGCAACAGCAGCGCTTTCCATTTCCACACAGAGGATGTTTGGAAGTTGCTCTTTAGTGCTTCTTTGAATCTGAAGACGAAATAAATCGATCGGCACTTCCGATAGTGCCATGAAGAACTTTGGGCTGTTGGATATTAAACGCACTTAGATCCTCCTTGTTTATGTAATTACAGAGGTTTTCTTCTTGAGAGAGAGTTTGTATAGTTTCTGATATTTTCAGACTCCAGTCTTTGTCTGTATGGAAGTAGGTTTTGTTGAGAAGAGGAATTTCAAATTTAGGAATAGAGGGCTGGCATCCATGTCGTACTGAATCAAATCCTTTATGATTACTATATCTCCGACATTTAGTTGATTGTCAATTCCTCCTGCAACACCAATGAAAATAATTTTTTACTGAGAATTCTATTAATAGCGTCGTGGTGGTGCTTGAAGCGGCCACTTTTCCAATTCCGGAATAGGCAACAACTACCTTTTATTGCCGATGTATCCCGAAAAATATATTTTGTTGCCGACTCATTTTGAGTTTCTTTTCTTTTTCGCATAAAAGATTTACAATGCCGCTAACTTCTTCTTTTAATAGCTCCAATTATTCCAATAGTTTCTGTAATCATATATAGTGTGATTTTGAGATTTATATGATAAAGATATTTAAATTATGTAATTAATTCAAATAATGTTTATTTTATCAAGCAAAAGTGAAAAAGCAGCACAAAATAGGTTTTAAAAAGTAGCATATTTACGACGAGAATGGATTAATGTGATAATATCCAAAATGTAAAACAATTATGATTAGCAAAGAAAAAATGGGATTGAGAGATGACGATATGACTCTAAAAGAGCATGATAGTGTTACGCGGATAACGAGCGGAGGCGACAGAAATTCCAGTTTTTGGACTGGTTGGCAGATATGACATTTCCTGATGGATATGTAGAAACAAATATAGTAGAAGTAGGCTTTAAAAATGGACATAAAGAGTTCTTCAGGAACATCGAAAATATACCTCTTAGAGCCGGAGATTTTGGTTGTCACTCGAAGCCAAATCTTGGTTATAATATCGGCGTTGTGTCTTCTTAAAGGAGAGCTTGTAAAAAGCTCAGATGAGAAAAAAGAAAGTTAAGGAAGATTCCTGAAAATATACTCAAGATATATAGAAAAGCAACCCAGAAAGATATAGATATTTGGAGGGCAGTTCAGACAAAAAGAAGTGGCTGTACAGAAAAGAGCGAGAGAAATAGCCATAAGGCTCAATCTTGAGATGAAGATATCGGATGTGGAATTTCAGGAGACGCGTACCAAAGCTTATATTCTATTATACGGCCAATGAGAGAGTTGGATTTTAGGCAGTTTATTAAAGAATTTGCACAACGAGTTTGGTGTGAAAAATTGAGATGAAACAAATTGATTTTCGTCAAGAGGCTGCTCGTTTGGGAGGAATAGGCTCAAGCGGGAAGAGAATTGCATTGCCTCTACATGGATGTCCGATTTTAAGAGTGTGAGTACTTCTGCGGCTCGTTGTCAGCAGTTGTCTCTCAATCCTCAGAAATTGGCTGGGCAATGTGGTAAATTAAAAATGTTGTCTGAATTTTGAATTAGATATTTATGAAGAGGCTTTGAAAGATTTTCCTAATACTGATGTCAAATTATATACACAAAGGGAGTAGCTACTTGTCAAAAATAGATATATTTAAAAGAAAAATGTGGTTTTCTTATGAAAAGCTTACTTCAAATTGGTGTGAACTGAGCGTCGAAGATGTTAAGAAAATTATTGAGCTCAATAAAAAAGGTGAAAAGATTGAAGATCTGTTGTTGTACTCCAAATATGTCGATCAGAAAAGCAGAAGAGAAATCGTTCAATAATGTAACAGAACAGGATAGCTTGACTAGATTTGACAAGCCAAAAGAAAAGAAAAGCAGATTTAAATCAAGGCCAAAGCTTAAACGGAAGGAGTTTCTCAGCAACAAGGGCAAAAAACAAGCCCTCTGAAAAAAAAGAAAAAGCAGAAATTTCGTGGAAAAAGATACGGCTAATGCTAAAAAACAAATACAAATCAAAAGCAAAGAAGTAACAATAAAACGATGTAATTTTCAATTTATTCCAACTGAGAAATGAGAATCAATAGTATTTATTTTATTCTTTTCTTGTTGTCATTTGTTAGCTGTGACAAAAAAATTTTTATGACAAGTTCTGAAGGTACCGGCGGGGACTGGAGGAAAGGAGAGATGTTAAAATTTTTAATGTTGTACAAAATGACACTATTTCAAAATATAATATATTTATGAATATTAGAATAATAATGGTTATCCATATAGTAATATTTTTGTTATTTTAAGAGTAGAGAAGCCAGATAAAACGAAGATTGTTGATACACTCGAATTCTCAGATGGCTTTTCCAGATGGAAAACTTATGGGGCAAGGATTCTCTGATATTAAGGAAAGCAAATTATGGTTAAAGAAAGATTTTGTTTTTCCTGAAAAAGGAAATTATATTTTTGAACTTGAACAGGCGGTGAGAGCAGCTTCTCAGATAAAGGGAGACACTATACTCAAAGGAGTAATGGAGGTAGGGTTAGAAATAGAATATGCGCATTAAATTCAATTTATTTATGAAAAAAGTAAGTAACGAGAAAAATAAAAATAATTCATTCAGAAAATATCTTATTGTATTTTGGGCGATAGTATTGAGTGGTTTTTGCTGTTTTCATTTTCTTTTGGGCAGCTTCTGTAGGGATTTCTTGGACAAATGCCAACATTTGATGAACTTGAAAATCCTGCGAGTAATGTGGCAACAGAAGTGATTTCTTCTGATGGAAAAACCATTGGGAAATTCTATCTCGAGAACTGCGTCCCGATTAGATATGAAGATATTCCGGAAAATATTATAAATGCTTTGGTCTCTACTGAAGATATCCGGTTTTACAATCATTCCGGATAGATGCACGAGGAACTATAAGGGCTTTATGTCTGTTGGTAAAAAGGAGGAGCGAGTACAATCACGCAACAGCTTGCCAAATTGTTATTTCACGGAGAGGGTTCGAAAAATATTTTCAAAAGGATTACGCAGAAAGCTAAAGAGTGGGTAATTGCAGTGGAGTTGGAAAGGCAATATACCAAAGAAGAAATACTGACGATGTATCTAAACAAAGCAGATTTTGTAAAATAATGCAGTAGGAATTAATTCCTGCAAGCAGAATATATTTCGGCAAACAACCTAAGGATCTAACGGTAGATGAGGCTGCCGTTTTGGTAGGGATGTTACAAAATCCTTCGCTGTACAACCCTATAAGAAGACCTGAAAGAACAAAGCAAAGAAGAGATATTGTCTTGGGACAAATGTTCAAATATGGACATTTAACAAAAAAGAAGAGTATGATGAATTGAAAACAATGCCTATAAATCTCAATTTCACTCCCCGAAAGCCATACTGAAGGAATTGCGACATACTTCAGGGAATACCTCAGGGATTATATGAGAAGATGGGTGAAGGAGAATCCTAAAAAAGATGGTACTTTTTATGATATCTATAGAGATGGGTTGAAGATATATACCACTATTGATTCTAGAATGCAAGTTTATGCAGAACAAGCTGTGTCAGAGACATTTGTCTAATTTGCAAGAAGAATTTTTTAAAGAGTCCAAAGTCAACAAAACGGCTCCTTTTTACAAAATAAACGAAGAGGAGATAAATAAAATTGTCGATAGGGCAATAAAAAATTCAGATAGGTGGAAACAAAATGAAAAGAATCCGAAATACCAGAAGAAGAGATATTGGCTTCCTTCGACATACCAACACAAATGCGTGTGTTCACATGGAAAGGAGATAAAGACACAATAATGACTCCAAGAGATTCTATTTTTATTACAAACATTTCTTACGAACAGGAGTAATGGCGATGAATCCGCAAACAGGACATGTCAAAGCTTGGGTAGGAGGCATAAACTACAAATATTTTAAATATGATCATGTTATTCAAGGAGCAAGACAAGTAGGTTCTACTTTCAAACCATTTGTTTATGCAACGGCTATTGATCAGTTACATTATACGCCTTGTGATTCCATAATGGACTCTCCTTTCACTATGCCTAATGGGAACCTACGGGATAAATAAGGATTGGACCCTCAAAACTCAAGCAGGACATATAAAGGAATGGTCAGCTTAAAAGCTGCATTGGCAAATTCCATAAATACTGTTACGGCAAAACTAATGGATAAAGTTGGGCCGGCTAAATGTTATTCAATTGGTTAGAAATTTAGGGGTAACCGGAGAAATACCGCAATCGCCTGCAATCGCTTTGTGGGAGCGGTGGATATCAATGTGGAGTGAAATGGTTGCCGCCTTTAGTGCTTTTGCCAATAAAGGGGTGTATGTGAAACCTCAGGTAGTTATGAAGATAACGGATAAAAATGGGGTTATTCTATATACAGGAATTCCCGAGACCAAAGATGTTTTGAGTAAAGATGTCGCCTATACCGTTGTGAAATTGCTTGAAGGAGTTACACAGTCGGGATCAGGGATTCGTTTGCGTACCGGAAGCGGGGTGCAGGGTACAAGAGGGTTACCGGACATCCGTATAAATTTACTAATCCAATTGCCGGAAAAACCGGTACATCTCAGAATCAGAGTGATGGTTGGTTCATAGGAATGGTTCCTAATCTGGCAACAGGTGTTTGGGTAGGAAATGAAGACAGAGCAGCTCACTTCAGAACAATGACTTATGGACAGGGAGCAACCTCGGCTTTGCCTATTTGGGCATTGTTTATGAAAAAATGCTATGCAGATAAGGACTTGGATGTGTCAGAGGCAGATTTTGAAAGACCTGAAGGGCTTTCGATTAATGTGGATTGTAATGCCATTGAAGTAGGTGATATAGATGAAGCTGCAAGTGATACTGATAATCTTCGAATTTGATTTTTAAAATTTTAAAATCAAAGTAATGCAAATTCCAATGTCAATTTGATATTTGATAAGACTATTGGATTGCTATAAAAAAAGTATTTACAGGAAAAAGGAATGTTTTTTTTCAGCTTGGGTTATCTACTTTTGTCTTTTATTCTTATAACAAAAGGGTACTTATCTCGGATATTTTGTTTAAAGTCCTAAAATTAGGATGATTAATTTTAAAATCGATTCTTTCATATTCCCAAGTTGTGGTATAAGGAATATGAATGGCGTGACCACCTATGTTTAGAACCGGCAATACGTCTGAGCGCAAAGAGTTTCCAATCATCAGGAAATTTTCAGCAGAGATGTCTAATCTCCTTAGCATGTTTTTGTAATTTACTTCTTCCTTGTCAGACATTACTTCAATATGATGAAAAAATGTCCTATTCCGGAATCATGCAATTTGCGATGTTGATCCTTTAAGTCTCCTTTCGTTGCTACAATCAATCGGTATTTGCTCTGTAATTTTGTTAAAACATTCTCTATGTCATCGAGAAGTTCTATTGGTTTGGAAAGTAGTTCTTTGCCTATTTTTAATATCTTTTCAGAAATTTCTGAATTTAGGTTATTGTCAGAAATTAAGTTTGCTGCTTCAATCATAGATAGAACAAAACTTTTTATTCCATAACCGTATAGAGGAATATTGTCAATCTGTATTTTGTTTAATATTTGAGAGCTACTTTGAGGGTGAGAAAGTGTTCCAATAACACACAAAATTTATTTTTCTGCTTCGTTGAAATATGGTTCATTTACCCATAGTGTGTCATCGGCATCGAATCCTATAACTTTGATGTCATTCATAATTTAAAAATTTAGTTTTGATAAACAAGAAATTATAATTTTAGTAAAAACAAAGATAAATATCAGTTTTTTAATATTCAAGATAATAGAGGTTGTGAAATAAAAACATTATATTTATAAATGGTGGTATGCTATTTGACTACTATGAATTAATTTTGATATTAATTAAAAAACATAGAAACTATGGGGAAAAATATTTTTAAAGATTACATTTCTAACGACATTGTGTTTAATTTATGGATGTAAAAGTTCTTATCATTCTAAAGATAAATCACCAAGTACTAACAATACAGAAACAATGAAAAAAAGACAATAGTGAAATAGGGGTATTGCGAATCGTTTCTCTTTGATCTCTACCAAAAATTATTGCTGAGAACGGGAATGAAAATGAATTTGTTTCGCCGATAAGTGTACATATTCTATTCTCATTGTTGAGTAATGGAGCTGACAAAGGTACTAAGGAGGAGATTGCAAAAGTATTGGGGGTTGACAGCAAAAATATCAATCAATTAAATCAATTTTATGGAGATTATTTGAAGTCTTTATCCGTCAAAAATGACGTTGTACTCAATATTGCTAACTCTGTTTGGTATGAAAAATAATTACAAGTTGAATTCTGATTTTCGGGATCTTGCGATCAAACAATATCAAGCACAAATTACTCCCATTGAAATTTGTCCCTTCAGAGATATCGTTGATAAATTCTTGGGCAAAGGAGAAGACAAATGGTAAGATAGAGAAAGTAATAGATTCTTTTTCTCCTCAAATGAAACTTATGTTGATGAATGCCATATACTTCAAAGGAGATTGGGATGTTAATGTTTATTAAACAAATCGACTACGGAAGAGAAGTTTAGTCTTATAGATGGGAAAAGCAAACAAGTGCAGATGATGCAAAAAACGGAAGACACGAATTTCTATCAAAATGCAGATTATAAGGCCATAGAATTGCCATATAAAGGACAAAAGATTTCAGCCATATTCATCCTCCCAAATACGGATAAAACAATAACTGAAGTGATGAAGAAATTTTCAGATAAAAATTTAAATGAAATTTTATCAAACTCATTTATGAAAAAAGTGAAAACTAAAATTCCAAAATTTACTTTAAAGAAGGAGTTCATGCTTGTAAAGCCAATTCAGGAAATGGGACTTGAAAAATCTTTGTCGCAGGGGTTGCGGATTTTGGTAAAATGCTTTCCCTAATGATGTCAACATAGATTTTATTAAGCAAGATTCTTATGTGTCGGTGGATGAAAGTGGAACTGAAGCGGCAGCTGTAACCTCTATTGGCTTTAGATCTACCTCATTAGAAATGCCTCAAGAACCTGAAGAATTCTTCTGTGACAAACCTTTTACAATGATTATATACGATAAAGAAAACGATATAGTTCTGTTTGTTGGCTCGATATTGGATCCAGTTATTGAAAAATAGAAATACCATAGAATATAGTCAGTTCACGAGAACTTTGTATTCTTATGTTTTTTATATAAATAGAATCAAGCTTAGTTAGAAAAATAAATAAATTTGTCAAATACATTAAAAAAGAAAATTATCATTATGAAAAAACATTATTTTTTATGTTCTCCTTTGTGTTTTTTGTTACTGCAAATGCACAAATACAAGACAGTAAAAAAAGTAGATTCAAAAGGCTATGAGTATGAAACGAGTCGACAATGATTTGTCAAAAACAAGAATTTACACACTGAAGAATGGATTGAAGGTATATTTAGCTCAAAATCATGAAGAACCAAGGATTCAAACCTATATTCCCGTTAGAGGCAGGTTCCAACAATGATCCAAAAGACAATACCGGATTAGCACATTATCTTGAGCATATGTTGTTCAAAGGAACTTCAAAAATGGGAACTTTGGATTGGGAAAAGGAAAAGGGGTTTATTGATAAGATAAGCAAACTTTATGAAGAACATAAAAAGAGACAGATCCGGCAAAGAAAGCAGAAATTTATAAGAAAATAGATAAATTATCACTTGAAGCATCCAAATATTCTGTAGCAAATGAATATGATAAACTAATTTCTTCTATTGGTGCAAGTGGTACAAATGCACACACTTGGTTTGAGGAGACAGTATATCAAAATAATATACCATCTAACGAATTAGAGAAGTTCTTGATGATTGAGAGTGAAAGATTCTCAGAATTGGTGTTGAGATTATTCCACACTGAATTGGAGGCTGTTTATGAAGAATTCAATAGATCGCAAGACAACGATTATAGAGCCGTCAATGAGGAGATGCAAAAACTGTTGTTTCCAACTACAAACTATGGGCTGCAAACTACTATTGGTACTTCAGAACACTTGAAAAATCCATCTATGGTTGCAATTACTGAATATTTCAAAAATATTATGTACCTAACAATATGGCGGTTGTTTTAGTAGGAGATTTGGAATTTGAACCTACAATTGAAATGGTCGACAAGTATTTCGGTAAATTCAAGAAAAAGAACAGCCTGAAGAATACGTTGCTAAAGAAGCTCCATTGACCTCTATTCAGATAAAAGATGTTTATAGTCCTCAGAGCGAAAGAGTATCTATTTCCTATAGATTAGGAGGAGCTAAAACGAAAGATGCAAATTATTTGCTTATGATTGATCAGATTCTAAGTAATGGAAATGCAGGCTTGATAGATTTAGATGTGAACCAGCAATACAAAGTACAATCAGCGGGCTCTTCTTCAACGATAATGAAGGATTATTCAGTACACACCCTTACTGGCTCGCCAAAGGAAGGACAAACAATTGAAGAAGTAAGAGACATATTGCTGAAAGAAATTGAAAAAGTTAAAAAAGGAGACTTTGATGAATGGTTGTTAAAAGCAATTGTAAACGACATAAAAGAAAAGTTATCTAAAAGGTTTGGAAAATAACACCGCCTTGGCTTCTTCCATGTATAATTCTTTTATACAAAGAACAAATTGGGCTGATGTAGTGTCTTTGACTGATAAGCTATCAAAGATTACCAAAGAGGATATTGTTAAATTTGCAAATGAAAACTACAAAGACAACTATGTTGTTATCAACAAAAGAAAAGGAGAAAACAAAAATATAGTAAGGGTTAATAATCCTGGAATTACTCCGGTTGAATTAAATAGAGACTATCATTCAGAGTTTTATAAAAAATTTGTTACCATTCCATCAAAAGAAATTGCTCCGGTATTTGTTGATTTTGATAAAGATATGGAAATAGGTAAACTGGGAAAGAAGAACAATAAATTTTATCATATAGAGAATAAAAGCAATGATCTTGCATCTCTTTTGTATATAATTCCGATTGGATCTAACCATAACAAGAAATTGAATTTGGCGGTGGATTATTTGGATTTATTAGGGACTTCAAAATACAACAAGCAAGAAATTAAAAAAGAATTTTACAAATTAGGTATAGATTATAGTATTAATGTTTCTGAGGATGAAACTTATGTTTCATTAAGCGGACTTAAAGAGAACTTACCTGACGGAATCAAACTTTTTGAACATTTTATTTCAGATACTAAACTGGATAAAGAATCCTATGAAAAAGTGGTTGTTGCAAACATACTTAAAAACAGAAAGGACAGTAAGATTAGTAAAAGAGGCATACAAATGGCTCTTAATAATTACATAACTTATGGCAAGTATAGCAAATTTACGGATATATTGAGCGAGAAAGAGCTTAAAAGCGTGAACCCTAAAGAATTAATTGATTTACTCAAACAATTGTTTGATTATGATCAAGCGGTTTTTTATTATGGTAAAGATAAGGGGATAATCGCAAATGCTATAGTTGAAAATCACAATTTAGGAAAAGGGAAAAACATTCCTGAGCAAAAAGTTTATCCGGAAATCCCTACTAAAGGAGATGTTTACTTTGTTCCGTATGATATGGTGCAGGCTGAAGTGTTTTTGACGGCACGAGATGTTAAATTTGATAAAAACATTGCTCCTGTGGTTCAGCTGTATAATAATTATTTTGGGGCTGGTATGTCTTCAATTGTATTTCAAGAGATAAGAGAATCACAGTCTTTGGCTTATTCCGCTTATTCATATTACAGAACGGCAAACAGATCAGACAGATACAACTATATTTCTTCTTATGTTGGTACACAAGCCAATAAGTTGGAGCAAGCAGTTGACGCTATTTATAAGCTGATGAATGACATGCCTGAAGTTAAGAATAATTTTGAAAATGCAAAAGAATCTGTTTTGAAAAACATTGCCACTCAGAGATATACGAAAGCTCAGATATTTTATTATTATTTGGATTTGAAGAAACTCAATTTGGATTATGACATCAATAAAAATATCTATGAAACAGTGAAGAACATGAACTTTGACGAGGTAAATACTTTCTTCAAAAATCAAGTGAAAGGAAAGAAATTCAATATGGGATTGATTGGTAAGAAAGAGCTGTTAGATTTCAAGGCGGTAGAGAAATATGGTAAAGTCAATGAAGTGACACTTGAAGAATTATTTGGATACTAAACCAAATTATAAAACACAATGACAGAACGGGAGGATTTACCTCCCGTTTTTAGTATTAATCAAGATTTGGCGATAGGGTATTCGATATTTTTTGTAACGGTATTGAATAAATAATTTTCTAATAACAGTCACTATAAAATAATTCTGATGACAACTTATATAAGCTAAGTAAAAAAGTAAATATTACGCATGTCGATACTTGGCAATATTGTATAAAAACAAAATAAAGTATTCAAACTTATATTTTTTTTAAATTTGACATTTACTGTTATTGAATCAAAGTTGTAAATATATAAAAACATGAATGTAAAGATCATAGGTTCCGGCTCATATATACCTGAAAAAATTGTTTCTAATCAAGATTTCTTGGATAGAGATTTTAGAGATGAGAATGGAGAAAAATTTCCTTTTAATAATGAGAAGGTGGCTAAAAAATTAGAGCAAATCACAGGAATAAAATCCAGAAGGTATTTGACAGAAGAATTGGTTACTTCCGATATTGCAATTATTGCTGCAAAAGAGCTGTGGAAGATGCAAAGATAGATGTGGAAACATTGGATTATATTATAGTGGGTCACAATTTTGGAGATGTGAAAAAGGGTTCTATACAGAGTGACCTATTGCCAAGTATTGCAGTAAAGGTAAAACATGGTTTGCAAATAAAGAATCCAGAAATGTGTTGCATATGATTTGATTTTTGGATGTCCGGGATGGCTTGAAGGAAGTATTCATTCGTTTGCCTTTATAAAAGCAGGAATGGCAAAGAGATGCTTGGTTATAGGAGCGGAGACTTTGTCAAGAGTAGTCGATCTGCATGACAGAGATTCGATGATTTTTGCTGATGGAGCAGGAGCTGTTGTTTTTGATTCGACGGAAGAAGAAGGAGGGATAAAAGCGGTGGGGTCTGCAACTTACTCTTATGATGAGGCTTATTATTTGAGTTTGGGCAGTTCGTACAAAAAGAGGAGGATCCAAATATTGGTTACATTAAGATGCAAGGGAGAAAAATATATGAATTTGCGTTGAAAAATGTCCCTGTAGCAATGAAAGAATGTTTAGATAGAAGTGGTTACAAGATTACGGATTTGAAGAAAATATTGATTCATCAGGCAAATGAGAAAATGGATGAAGCTATCATAAAGAGGTTTTATGAATTGTATGGAGAGGAAGAGCCTCAAGATGTCATGCCGATGAATATACACGAATATGGCAATAGCAGTGTGGCAAGTATTCCTACATTGTATAATTCTATTGTAAAAGGAGAATATGAAAATCACAAATTTCAAAAAGGAGATGTGATTATGTTTGCTTCAATAGGAGCAGGGATGAATGTCAATGCAATGGTTTACCAAATATAGAGATTTGGGCTTTTAAATTAATAAGAAAATGTTATAGTCTGCACAGAAATATGCAGACTATTTTTGAGTTTACAAATTCTTCTTGAGATTTCTGCTATTTCAGGTATCCAGTTGAACTTATAAGCCAAATAAGTATTTGCAAAAATTATAATTGCAATTTTGTAGAACAAATTCATCAGAGTGTATTTGCTTTCAGGAGAGAAAAATGCTATTGCGAGGACTACGACCATTGACAAAAATAATTTAAAAAATATTTTGTCAAAAGGCCAGAGGTTGAATTTTTATAGATAAACAAAGTTTTTGCCAAATTGAATGCCGTCATATTTATGAGGGAAGAGATTGCAACTCCGGTTATCCCCATATTTGTTTGTGTAAGGAACCACCAATTCAAGGCTATGTTTGAAACAATCAGAAGAACTATTGTAATCATGTTGAATTTGTAATATTTCGAAAAAGAAATAATTTCATTATTGAATCCGGTAGACATATTGATTACAGTGTTGATTCCCAAAGATATATGATTGGCATCGAGTCTTGCAGTTGCTCGTAAGTAGGAAGCAGTTTGAAAAAATAATTTATGCCTACCAAGATACAGGAGAAGAATAAGAGTCCTATGAACATCAACTTCCGACATATTGTACGATAATCCTCTCTGAGGTCTTTCCAATTTTCCGCTTTTATATAATTCGATATTATCGGAGCATAGAGAGAGAACACACCCACAGAGGGTATTGCCAGAGCAGAAGCGAGTGTGATGCCGATATTGTAAGTGCCATTAGCTTCAAAATTCACAAAATACGGAATCATTAAGGAGTCTATTCTGAAGGCAAATATAGAACCAGAAACTTCCGGCAAAAGCATATATACTATAAGTGTAATAATCCTTTCGGGAAATATCAGAGAATAAATTTTGGAATTTGAAAAAATTTTAAAAGGGAATATTTTATAAAGATATACTGCACAAACAATTACAATTATTACATAAGAGATTGCGTAATAGGATAAAACAGATTTTATAGAGTCATTTGTGTAAATATATATAAGAAATACTGTCGGCAAAGCTATCTTAGGAATGATTTTTTCCATAAAAGTCGGGAAAGACAGCTTCTGTAAATTAGTAGATTGCCTTTTATTAACTCTATAAACGCCAATGAGGAAGCAATGCTGAAATATATCCAGAAATAATCAGAGAAATAGAGGATGTTGCTTTCAAAAAATAGAGATATACATAAAAAAAACACCAACAAGGATAATCATTTTAAATATAAATTGAAGGCTGTAAGAGAACATTTTTCTTTGTAGAAGAGGATTAAGTCTCGGGTAGAAATTAATTAATGCTTGGGCTGAGCCAAGTAGCATAATGGAATACAAAACCTGAGCCCAAGAGTCAATAAAACGAACTATTCCAAGCAATTCTTTGCTTTGAGGATATATCAAGACAGTAGAAAAACGCCAATACAGACGCCTATATAATTAAATAAAGTGTATAGAAAAGCTTGTTTTTTAGAAAATTTTTTTCCATTCAAGGAGTTTAATAGTAATATCAAAAACAAATATATGCCAAGTAGATATATCAAAAAATAGTTGTCGTACATTTGATTAAAAATATAGAACATTAATGAACAGCCAAGATGAAAATAATAACTGTAATTGTTTTGGAAGTAGAGTGAAATTTAATCTTAATACAAAGATTAAGAATAATATATGTTTCTTGGAAATATTTTATACAGTCTATTTAACAAAAAAATGAGTATATTCGCATATCTAAATAAGAAGTAATTTTAAAAATATAATGACGATAAAATTAGTCTCTCAGTTGTTGATGCATATTGGCAAATATGTATTGATGATTAAAGAATCATTCAGAAGACGAACTAAATGGAGCGTAATGAAAGATTTAATATTTAAGGAAATTGAAGACTTGATATTAAAATCTCTTGAATAGTTTCTTTTCTCTCTCTGTTCGTAGGAGCTGTCGTTGCTATTCAGATGGCATTAAACTTAGAATCTCCTTTTATTCCTAAGTCTTTGATTGGGTATGCAACGAGAGAGTCTGTAATTCTTGAATTTGCGCCTACGTTCGTTTCTATCATTATGGCAGGAAAATGGGGTCTTACATAACTTCAAGTATTGGGACGATGAAAGTAACAAGAGCAGATTGATGCTTTGGAAGTAATGGGAATCAATTCGATAAATTATCTTATTTTTCCAAAAATTATTGCCATAACAATATATCCCTTTGTTATAGTAATCAGTATGACTCTTGGAATAGTAGGTGGCTGGTTTGGAGGAGTAGCTGCTGGTTTTCTCTCTGCACAAGAATTTATAGATGGAGTAAGGGAGAGTTTTATCCCATTTCATATAGCCTATTCTCTTATAAAAGCAGGGATATTTGGATTTTTCTTAGCAACAATACCATCTTACTTCGGATATTATATGAAAGGAGGCGCATTGGAAGTTGGGAAGGCTGCAACCACAGGGTTCGTATGGGACAACCATTGTTATAATTATTACGGATTATTTAATAACTCATTTGCTTTTGACCTAATGATAGAGATAAAAGACATAGAAAAATCATTTGGAGATAATTATATATTGAAAGGCATCACAGCTACATTCAATGATGGAATGACAAATTTAATCATTGGTACGAGTGGTTCTGGCAAAACGGTATTGATGAAGACTCTTTTGGGAATACATGAGCCCGATAATGGAGATATTATTTTTGATGGAAGAGTTCTTTCGCAAATGAGTAAAAAAGAGAAAAGTAAATTGAAATCTGAAATTGGAATGGTTTTCCAAGGGAGTGCTCTTTATGATTCAATGACCGTAGAAGAAAATATCGGATTTCCACTCAAAATGTTTACCAAGAAAAGTGCTAATGAAATTTCATATAGAGTAAATGAAGTGATGGAAAGAGTGAATCTTAAGGATAAGAATAGTTTGATGCCCTCAGAATTGTCAGGAGGTATGCAAAAAGAGTTGCTATTGCTAGAGCAATTGTCAATAATCCTAAGTATTTGTTTTGCGATGAGCCAAATTCAGGTCTTGATCCTCGAACAGCTATCGTTATTGATAATTTGATTAGAGAAATAACGATTGAATACAATATCACTACTATTGTTAATACACATGACATGAATTCCGTTCTTGAGATAGGAGATAATATTGTGTTTTTGAAAGAAGGGAAACTCGCATGGCGTGGAAATAATGAAGAAATTATTTACACGGACAATCAGGGGTTGTTGATTTTGTTTATTCCTCAAGCCTATTTAAAGAGTTTAGGAGGCTGAGTATTATAGATCGTAACAAATAGCCACTGCCTAGTAAAATTTGCTAAGGTAGTGTTTCATTAACTGTGTAAGTTGAAAACTTATTCTTCAGAGTTGAAATGTTTGCTTACTTTTTTATTTCCTGTTCTTTGTCTTTTGGATATATTAATAGGATATCTCCCTTTTCTACTATGATATAATCCTTAAGTCCATTCACGATAACTTTTTGTTTTTGTCCGTTCTTACTATGTTGTTAGAGGCATTCTCAAAAATCACATCTGCGTTTATTGCGGCATTATCCATTTCATCTTTCGGAAGCCTTTTGGAAAGAGAACTCCAGGTTCCCAAATCATTCCAGTCGAATGTAGCAGGTAATACGAACATATTTCTTGCTTTTTCCATAATAGCATAATCAACAGAAATATTTTCACTTTTTGAGTAATTTTCCCCAATATATAAATCTTCTTTGTCTGTGTTTAAATACTCATATCCATCAATAAACAATTGATACATTTGTGGTTGAAATTCTTTGTATGCATCTAATATGGTAGATATGTTCCATACAAAATCCCAGAATTCCATAAATAGTGCCTGCTCTCAACGAATTTTCGGGCAGTTATATAATTTGGCTTTTCGATAAACTGAACAACCTTTTAACATCTTTTTATCAAGTTTGTTGTATTCAATATATCCATAACCAGTACTTGGATAAGTGGGAATAATGCCGAAGGTCATTAGTGTTTTATTGTGTTCACAAATCTCAAAACTATCTTTCAAGTTGGCAGTGAACTGCTCTTCATCTTCAATCCAATGATCACTTGGAGCTACAACTATCATTGCCTTTGGATTAATCTTGTTTATTTTTAATGAAGCATATAAAATGCAAGGAGCAGTATTACGCATTTCGGGCTCCAAAACAATGTTTTTTTATCAACTTGGGGAAGTTGCTCCATTATCAGTTTTTCGTATCTGCTGTGACTTAATATCAAAATATTTTTCTCAGGGATGGTATGTGCTAATCTTTTGTATGTTTTTTGAATAAGAGTCTCTCCACTTCCGAGCATATCGTGAAACTGTTTTGGGAAATCTGATGTGCTCATCGGCCAGAATCTTGACCCTACTCCGCCGGCCATTAGTATTGCGTAATAATTGTTATTCATAATTATATATTTTATGAGGTAAAGTCTTCTAATATTTTAACCTCTGCATTTGGACTGAAAGTATAAAGTAGACCTGTTTTGAGTTCTTTGCACTCATATCGCTTTATTCTTAATTTTCCTTTCACAAAAACCTTCCCACTGAGAGTGGCAAAAACTTTACCTAAAGGAACTTCATAGATTAAGCAGGTATTAGGATTTCTTTGGTCGTATTTTTCATTGCGATAGACAGGACAGCATCTCTGTCACTACTTGCTGCAGGATTGATCATGTGTGCAGAAACAAGTGTTTCTAGATCGCTTGGGAATACGCCTGCTTTTATGTAAGGAGCCATCAATTGTTGGAAGGTTGATTTCCATTCGTGACCGTGCGGTTTGATATGTAAACTATATCTATCCATACATACAAGATGTGCAAATTCATGAATCAAAGTAAATAAAAACGATATTTATTCAGACTGCCATTGACTGTAATTACATGCTGTCCATTTATATTTCTTTTATAATCTCCGTGTTTGGTAATTCTTTTGTTGACAATTTTCAAAAATACGTTGTGTTTTTTGATAAACTCAAAGACCATTTCTACGGACTTTTGAGGTAGGTATTTATTTAAAATGTCTAGCTCTTTCATGCAGCAATACAAATTATGGAGTAGTACTGGAAACTTGTATTATTTTGCCATTAAAATATAGATTGCCCTTTAGGGAGAAATCTGCAATATGCTCTGCCATTTGTTTTGCATTCAAAGGGGCAATATATCCTGGGAAAGCTTCTTCTAACATATCTGTCTGTACAGCTCCAAGAGCCAATACGTTGAATGATATTTTTCTTTCTCTATATTCTTCTGCCAACAATTCGGTTAGCGTTATGATTGCACCTTTGGAAGAACTGTAGGCTGCTAATCCTGGAAATTTCACACTTCCTTGCACACCGCCAACAGAGCTTATGTTGATGACATGAGAACCTGCTTGCATCTTTGGCAAACAAGTTTTTATGAGTTCAGCTACTCCAAAGACATTCACTTCATAAATATATCTGAAATCATCTATTGTAAGATCCTTAAAAGGTTTGTTTATAATTGCACCGGCATTATTTATAAGGATATCAATTTTGTCGAAATGGGTTTCAATATATTCTTTTAGTTTTTTTATATCCTCTGTTTTTGTAATATCAATAGATAGCTGAGTAACATTGTCAATTTCATTCAATGAATCTGAAATATTTCTTGAAATTGCCAATACTTTATTTTCCTTTTCAGCGAGCATTTTGCATAATTCCATTCCTATTCCTCTGCTGCTGCCGGTTACAATGATATTTTTCATAAAAGTTAGTTTCTTCTTTGTCTTAATATTTCGTACAATATGGCTCCGCATGCAACGGAAACATTTAGTGACGAAATTTTGTTTTTATTGGGAGTTTCGCTGTTTGGTCTATGGCTTTCAATGTTGATGGATTGATTCCTTTATCTTCACTTCCCATTACGACAGCCAAAGGGATTTTTAAGTCAACGTCATAGATTTCGGAACTAGCTTTTTCTGTAGCTCCGATAGTTATAATATCAGAACTTTGCAAATAGAATATAGCATCCTTGATGTGCTTTGTCTTACAAATAGATATACTGAATATTGCTCCTGCTGAAGTTTTGACAGTGTCTGCATTGATTGGCGCAGAGCCACTGCTTTGGATGATAATTCCGTTGACTCCACAACAAACTGCAGTACGGATAATAGCACCAAAATTTCGCGCATCAGAAATACCATCCAATATCAGAAATAATGGTATCTCTCCCTTAGACAAGGTGTTCTCCACCAGGGTCTCTATATCTACAAATGAAATAGGTGAAATGGATGCAATCGCTCCTTGGTGGTTGCTTCTTGTTATTCGATTCAGTTTTTCCACCGGAACATAAGAAAAATTGATTTGGTTTTTCCTAATGTGTTTCATTAGATCTTGCATCAAATCCCCTTTGACCTCTTTTTGGATGAAAACTTTATCTATGTTTTGTCCGGCTTCGATAGCCTCAATTATGGCTCTTATGCCATAAATATAATTATCTGTACTCATAGAATGTAAAATTATGAATTTTATCCCAAAATTGATATAAGAAAGTAATCTTATTGATCGTTTTAGGTTAAAAAAGGTGAGTCGAAACTCACCTTAAATTTTTAAAACTGTAACAGCCAATAATTAACCTACGGCAACTCTTTTAAATCCTGTAACAACAAGATTGCTATCTACCGATTTCAAGTATTGAGAAACACTCAATTTGTTGTCTTTGATATAAGCTTGTTCCAATAAAGTATTGTCTTTGAAGAATCTTTTCAATTTACCTTGAATCATTGCGTCCATTTTGTCTTCAGGTTTTCCTTCTTGACGCAATTGTTCTCTTGCAATCTCTTTTTCTTTTTCTATGATGTCATTAGAAATTCCTTGCTCATTAAGTGCAATCGGATTCATTGCAGCTGCTTGCATAGCTACATTTTTAGCAGTTTCAGCAGCACCATCTACTTTTGCAGAAAGAGCGACCAAAGTAGCAATTTTGTTTCCTGCATGAATGTAAGAACCTACAAATTCTCCTTTTATTTTTTCAAATCCTCCAATTTCTATTTTCTCCCCGATTACTCCTGTTTGTTCGATTACCTTTTCAGAAACAGTAATGTTTTTGTAAGGAGCATTCAAAAGTCCTCTTTAGTTTCGCAGTTTAGAGCTAATTCTGACAATTCTTTTGCCAAATTAACGAAATCTTCGTTCTTAGCAACAAAATCAGTCTCGCAATTCAAAGATATAATTGCACCAACAGTATTGTCAGCATTAACAGTAGCAATAACTGCTCCTTCGCTTGATTGTCTGTCCGCTCTGTTTGCAGCTATTTTTTGTCCTTTTACGCAATATTGCAATTGCTTCATCAAAATTCCCATCAGCTTCCACCAATGCTTTTTACAATCCATCATTCCTGCTCCTGTAACTTGTCTAAGTTTGTTAACTTCTGCAGCGGTAATATTTGCCATATTGTTTTGTGATTTTAAGTGTTAATAAAAAGTCGTTATGATAGATTATTAATCTCCATCAGATAACGACTTTTTGAAAAGATATTTTTAATTATTCTTTTGTATCTTCTGTTTTCTGATCTAATGGAGTAATTGTTACTTCTTCTACTTCCACCTCTTCTTTTGGCTCATTATTCTTTTTGTCATCAGAGGATTTTCTTTCAAGAAAGTCCTTCTTTGATAGCAGAAGTAACGATAGAGATAACTTTATCTATAGATTTAGAAGCATCATCATTTGCAGGGATAACATAATCAACTTCTCTTGGGTCTGAGTTAGTATCCACTATTGCAAAAATAGGAATGTTTAATTTTTGAGCTTCTTTTACTGCGATATGTTCAGCCATAATATCAACTACAAACAATGCTGCAGGAGTCTTGCCATATCAGCTATAGAACCTAAGTTCTTTTCTAATTTGGCACGTTGACGGTCAATTTGCAATTTTTCTTTTTTAGAAAGAGTGTCGAAAGTGCCATCTTTTTTCATTCTGTCAATAGAAGACATTTTTTTAACAGCCTTACGGATAGTTATGAAGTTTGTTAACATACCACCCGGCCATCTTTCTGTAATATAAGGCATATTTACAGCACTTGCTTTTTCAGCAATAATGTCCTTTGCTTGTTTTTTTGTAGCTACGAAAAGTATTTTTCTTCCTGAAGCAGCTAATTTTTTCAAGGCAGCATTAGCTTCATCAAGCTTTGCGGCTGTCTTGTATAGGTTTATGATATGGATTCCGTTGCGTTCCATATAGATATACGGAGCCATATTTGGATTCCATTTTCTGGTCATGTGTCCAAAATGAACACCTGCCTCTAGTAATTCTTTGACTTCAACTTTGTTTGTCATTTTCTAAATAGTTTACGTTCTGTTGTATTAGCAATGATCAAGTAGCGATTTTACGGTCTTGAACATTTAGATGCTAAACTACTGAAACCAAGTTTTTAATAAATAAAATAAATTAACGTTTAGAGAATTGATATTTCTTACGAGCTTTTTCTGACCAAATTTCTTACGCTCTACCATTCTGGAGTCACGAGTCAGTAAGCCTTCTGGTTTCAAAATACCTCTATTCTCTTCATTCAATTCACTCATAGCTCTTGCTATAGCCAGACGAACTGCTTCTACTTGTCCGGTTATCCCTCCTCCATAAACATTGACTTTGATGTCAAAATTATCAACATTTTCTGTCATAGAAAGCGGCTGAACCAATTTGTACTGAAGAACATTTGTAGTGAAATATTCTTTGTAATCTTTTTTGTTTACGGTGATTTTCCCTGTTCCTTCAGAAAGATAAACTCTTGCAACAGCTGTTTTTCTTCTACCGATTTTGTGAATTACTCCCATTACTTAATTTCCTTTAAATTAACGGTTTTTGGCTGTTGAGCATCGTGTATGTGCTCTGAGCCAACAAATACTTTCAAATTACGGAACAATTGAGCTCCCAATTTATTCTTGGGCAACATTCCTTTTACAGCTTTTTCTATCAATGCTGCAGGTTTTTTCTGCATCATCTCAGAAGCTGTTGTTTGTCTTTGTCCTCCTGGATAACCTGTATGACGGGTATACACTTTGTCATTTAGTTTATTACCTGTGAGGTTTACCTTTTCTGCATTGATTATAATAACATAGTCACCACGCAGTCAACATGAGGAGTGAAATTTGGTTTGTGTTTGCCTCTAAGCAGCTTTGCCACTTCTGAAGCAAGACGTCCCAAATTCTGATTTTCAGCATCTATAAGCAACCATTCTTTCTGAACAGTGTTGCTATTTGCTGAAATCGTCTTGTAGCTTAAACTTTCCACAATAAATAACTTTTTTTAATAATTAAACATTCCATTCCCAATTAAGGAATGCAAAAGTACAATTAATTTATTTATAATTCAAAATCTTACATCTTTTTTTGTAGTCAAGTTCATCTTGAGCAAACAAAATCTTTTCTATAAAAACTATTTAATAGCAGTTTTAAAGTTTTTTTATTTTACATAATAAAGGAATGCCCACAAAAATGAAGAATATTCTATTTAGATGATATAGATCTTATTTTACTTCAAAAGTAATGTTTTTTTCGAATAATGTGAAATTAAAAATAAGTTAGAATATTTAAGAATAGTTTTGTAGAGTGTATAAATTTGTGGTCTTCTATAGTGTATTGAAGAATGAATGTATATTTTTTCAAGATAAATATTTATTATTTACATTTGTAACATAAACTGTATTGTAGTTAAGATATTATTTCGAATAATATAGTATGAATTACAAAAGAAAGAAATGTTTGAAATGCTAAAAGTATAAGAACATAACTTAACTGATATTTCAATAAAATATATTTAAAATTAGCAAAACCAATTAATTATTTATGCTCAAGAAATTTATAACACCAATTCTCTTTTTCTCCTTATTGTTTGTCTGCTGTGTTACAATTCCGACACAAAAGCCACCCAAAGAAAATTCATTGGATAAGAATGAAACACCTGTTAAGCCAACGACTCCAAATCAGGAGAAAGAGGAAAAGAATGAAGATTATAACTTGATAGAAGGCAAAGTTGTCAGTGTGACGGATGGTGATACTTTCAAACTTCTTGCAGGTGGCATTCAATACAAGATTAGAGTAGATGGCATAGATGCGCCGGAAATAGGGCAGCCGTTTGGGCAGAAATCAAAAGAATATTTGCAAACTCTTATTGCAGGGGAAGAATGTGAAAACATATTACAAAGAAAAAGATCGTTATGAAAGGATTTTGGGTTTCGTAGTTACAAATGAGATTCAAGATGTAAATTTAGAGATGATAGAGCAAGGGATGGCATGGCACTATTCATACCATAATAAAAACCCCAAATACGCTGAAGCTCAAAGAAAAGCACGAGAAAAAAAAATAGGACTCTGGATTGAGGAGAATCCTATTAATCCATATAATTGGAGAAAAGGGAAAAGAAATTGATAGATGTTGCAATTTGAGAATCGATTCAAACAAATAAAAAACACAGATAAATTTTCTGTAAATTAAATTAATCAATAAATTTGCACACGAAATAATGCCCAATGGTGTAATTGGCAACACGACTGACTCTGGATCAGTAGAGTCCAGGTTCGACCCCTGGTTGGGCAACATAAAAAAAACCGCTTGAATAGAATAATTTCAAGCGGTTTTTTTGTCTTAAATGAGTTCTTTTTTAACGGTATTTTTTACACTTTTATTTAACTTTAGTATGCAGATGCTGGCTAATTATTTTTTTAGCAAATCGGTTAGTTCCTGATACAAGTCTTTGCCTTTTGTTTTGGTTATACCAATTTTGCATTGCTTCTTTTTTGGCTGTGGAGTCTGCATCTTTCTTTTTCAGTTCTTCCATTATAGCTTGAGCTTTTTGAGGTCTTGGTCCCCAAACAAAAATATCATTTCCTTT